>JAPJBO010001265.1:0-55548 GCA_030068145.1 Diplonema papillatum | reverse complement strand
GAGAGAGAGAGAGAGAGAGAGAGAGAGAGAGAGAGAGAGAGAGAGAGAGAGAGAGAGAGAGAGAGAGAGAGAGAGAGAGAGAGAGAGAGAGAGAGAGAGAGAGAACACATAAAACAAGTCAAAGGGTGCGGTTGTCACGCCTTAGCAGTCCCAGGGCCTCTCCCCTCCCACCTATATGTGTTCTCGCTGTCATCGCTACCGCGCTGACATTTCCGAGAGAGAGAGAGAGAGAAAGGTTCGTTTGAAGCTCCGGGTTTTTTTAAAGTCTCCGGGTGACTTTCAGCAAAAGAAATATCCTTCGCAGCGTTTTTCTTACAGGTGGTGGTTACACGAGGAAAGAGGGTCGGAGTGTACCTTTGTTTTCGTTCGTTGGTGTTTAGAATATAGCCGGCTACTGAGAGTGAACGTTCGCTTTCGGTTCCGGTGTTTTAAAGTGAAAGTTCGCTGTAGGCACCGGTGTGCTAGAGTGAACGGTCTCTTTTGGCTCCGGGATTTAAAAATGAAAGTTCGTTTTAGGTCCCGAGATTTTAACGCAAAACTCGCTTTAGGCGCCGGACTGGAAGCTCGCTTCACGGTGACTCGGTGCCTCACAGAACGCATCCCTACGGCAAAGACTCACATGACTAGCGAAGAACGCTTAGACTGGCTCAGTGATAGAAGAAATGTACCACGACGAAAGCGCGGAAAAGGTGGCCCTTCTGGAGACGCTGGCGCGGTACTCATTTTGCATGAAAATGACTTCCCCCACTATCGCAACAAGAACCACCCAGCGACCGCGACGCGCGTGCGAACTGTCGGACGCTAGCGTCTGTCAAGAGCATGTGTGACTCAGCCGTGTTTTAAAAGGAGGCATCGGCTCACTCTGTCAAAGGACCATACCACTAACGCAACAAGAATACAAAGACATGTGAAAACCTTGTTCCCGAAACTGAACGATTATTCCCGGGGGGGGTTGGATAGGAAGCTCTACTGTATCGGGCTAGACTTTAATTCATGCTTGAGCCAGGATGCCCACTCCGCAGCCTTTCCGCTGGGCTCTTGGTAGCTGATCCGCTCGCATACACTTTTCATTACAGTGGCGTTGCGCGCTGCGAAGTCGTCTATGGTTTGCCAGTTTTTTTTTTTTTTTTTTTTTTTTTGCTTGTGATTACCTTTGTGATTGTGCGCGTGCGGTTTCAATGCGTGACGGGGATGCTAGGGAGTTGGGGTGCTTGAACCATCGGCTGCTTTAGGCGAGCCCTCACTTCACCGGGTGGGGGCCGGTCATCTTCATCATAAAATGTTCATGCCCGACGAGGTCACTTCAAGACCATTCTGTTCACCCCCTTACATGGTGTGATCCGGGTGGCCTTACCTTTTTTGGGTGCACAACGGGGTGTACTCGGGAAGTACTTATGAAGTACTTGGGAAGGTCACGGGAAGTACTAAATGACTAAATGCAAAAAATCGCCAGAAATCGCCATTTTACCCCATATTTGGGGTGTACTTCGGAAGTACCTGGGAAGTTCTTAGTTCATGGGAAGTTAAGTTTTCTACTGCGGATCACACCATTACACGTAACACACACAGTATTCCGATCATAGCCATTGGCCGCGCTTTTTGACCTTAAAACTGCGAGTTTTTGAAGTTCAAGTGCCCGACTCACGACCGAGTTTTTAGAGTTTAACTCAGCCATAGTTTTTTGTCCGGCACGGCCAGTTTGGAGCAGAAGAGGTGCAAGCCGCACTTGCCCCGCGTACTGTTTCGACGCACCACGGTGGCGTCCAGCCTCAGAAGCTGGGAGTTTAAGTGCCCGACTCACACCCGGAAAGCGGGTGTGACACCCGCATTTGACACCAGCTTTTGTTCCAGCTTCTAGCAGGCTGGACTCCACCGTACCCAGAACCGGTTGCTCAAATTGGAGCTGCTAGGTTCACAATCCGAATCAGAGTCAGAGTATTTGCTTCTGCATTTCCCCTGGCATGCTCCGCATGCAACAACAGCCCGATACTTTGTGGCATGTTCTTGTTTACTTATTTCGTTCTTTTTATTTTTGTTTAAGGAGCAGAGTGTGATTGCAAAGGAGGTGCCGCCGAGTGCTCGCTTCGTTGAAGACGAGAGAGCGAGGAAGAGTTGTGTCGCAGCTCTTGACTTTTTTTTTTTTTGTTTTGTTTGTGCAAGTTGACCTCTCTTGCGTTCAGGTATAACTGCGATAAGTATGCTCTCTGCGGAGGCAGTTACTGGCTAATCGCAGTGCTCGCGCTAAGAAAAAGACCGGCCAAAAACGACAGGGGAAAACAAGATCATCGCCGACAGTGTAATATGGGCCGTATTCAAATATGCAACACACAATGCCATACAGGACTGCAAGACCCTCGCTAGTGCTATTAAAAATACGTCGAACGCAGCCATGCATTTCCTGTTGCTGTGGTGCTGCCTTGCCAACACTGTGACTGCTATGCGAGACCAAGAAATCGAGTGCACCTTGACTGAAAAGGGGAAGGAACGCCACCGAAAAGTTGAAGCAGGCTCGCCGTTTGGCATGGGCCAGCCGATTCACCGCGGCGGGCCTCCAACGTCCAAGGCAAAGCGTCCAAAAACTTTTCATTCTGAAAAGCCGTATGTATTCACTTTGAAGGCAGCGCCTCGGCCCTATTTCGAAACTGTCTCAGCCTTTTGTTTGAAGGCTGTCAGGCGCGAGGCATTTTCACCCGTGTTCGTCGTTGGAGGCTGCTCGCCACGATTCCACACCTGCACGCCAAATTGTACTTAAAGTGCGTCGAGCACTTTGTTGCATGGGTACAGGGCACGCAGGGACCGCCGCGGATGGCCCGTGGCGCGTTCTCATTTCCTCCAACATTTGCATGTGGTATTGAAAAAAGGGGGAGGGGCTCTGCTTCGCTTTCTGGTGGGTGAAAGTTCGCTTGAAACTCCGGGGTTTTTTTTTTTTTTTTTTTTGTCGAGCCTCCTTTCTTTCGGCAACAGGAATATCCTCATTCGCGGACGCCGGGGCGTGAGCGCCGGGTGGAAGGACAGCCGCGCCGTACCACCACCAGCAAGGGGCCGGCGGCAAGCCGCAGAAGCAACAGAAATTTCCGCAGAAGCCCGTTCGCCCGGCGGCGAGGATGGTGCCGAAAGTGTACGATGCCACCATCGTGGAGCGCCCGCACCAACGCGGGTCGCGTGCTCGTCGGCGACGTGGCGCCGGCTTCAACATCAACGTTCTCAAGGGTAGCGATGACACGAGGTTAGAGCAGCGGTGTACTGATAACTGAGCCGGTCCGTCACTATCTCTTGAAACTGCATCGAGGTGCCTGCCGCTGTTTATCACAGTGAATCACGGTCCACGGTCTATCAGGTCCATCCCTAGTCCCTAGAGCTGCATCGAATTGCCCGGTGCTGTATTCTTCGGTCTATCACGGTCTATCAAGAGGGGATGGACCGGCTCAATAACGCTCAAAACGCTTCCACCCAGATTTACACTTTTGTGTCCTTTTTGCAAATCGCCACTGGCGGTCACCTCGAGGACTCCTACAAAGCAAGACGCGTGGTTCGATACAAATACACACCGTAAGTGGTCGGAGCTCGGTAAAAGCGTTTGCGCATTAAACCCAGAAGATACAAAAGCGGAGCGCATGCGCCACAAGGAGGACGGGCAAACGCAAGCATGAGCGATTGGTCCGACGGAGTTATTGCCGGCTGACCGTACAAAACGAGAGGAGGCTGGGGGGTGCGGAAGGGTTCTTTTGGAACTTGGGTCACCAATCTGCGGGATCTGCGGGGGGAGATTACTGTGGCCAAACACATTCGGCCAGAAGCTGCGCCCCTTATCCCTGCGGCGACGAAGGCATCGCACCCTGACCTGAAGAGGATCCTGAGGTTCACTGTCGACCGGAGGTGTTCAGCGAAGACCTCCTCCGTAGTACAGTGAATCGTGATCCAATACTCAACCGGTAGAAACATCGTGGGCAAGTGTCACGGTGTCGCAAATACACTGGGGCGCAAAAGTCGGACACTTCCCCAGCGACGAAGGTGTCTCAAGGTAATAGTTATCCTCCTCCTACTACTGCGCATAAAGGCTCTGTCTGCTGCTTCGTCTGCACTGCCGCTTGATTTGTTTGTGCGCACTAGCGGCTTTTCACCTGATTTGGTGAGTTGCTTTTAGTACGCTGTCAACTACTAATTTTTAGTACCAACAATGCATTGTTAACACAAAAAAAACCGAAGGTAGATGGTCAGGCAGTGACGCAGGTGTGTCCGTCACAATCGTCCACGGATTTGTAACTGAATGTTTTTTTGGGATAGCGACGGGGGTATTAACCTAGTATAAAATGTTAGGCACCCGTCGGATATACTAATCGTCTCAGATCTGCGACCTTAAAACTTACTCATATGGGTACGTCTCAAAAATACCGAAGAAATTGTGCCCATTTTTAATTTGCGACCAGGCGTAGCCATCAGCATAGACTTTCTCCGATGTGCTGCAATTCCTGCTTGGGGGGGACACGAATCCCCGTAAAATCGAATTTTGGGAGACATAGAAGCCCCGCGGGTGTCATCTAGTGGCCAATCAGCTCAGAAACTTCGTATAGGAACGTAAGGATCAGGGACACCCGCGTGGCAACGCCTTTGTCACAAATTGAAAACGGGCACAATTTCTAAGGTATTTTTTTGAGACGTACTCATGTATCGGAGACATCGGCTACCCGCCCCAAGAAAAAGATTGACCCGATTAGGTCCCGGCCCTTCCAAAGGAAATGCGCCGGGACACACCCAAAATATACTCGACGTTGCTGCTTCGACTCCGAATGGAAGGGAGGAAATATAGAGGTAAGGGGGCAAGGGCAAATACAACACACAAACGCAATCTGATTGTTCTTCGCTTACACCACCGTGTGTTGTTTTCTCGGGACTTTGACCTGTTGTGTTTGTGTGATTTTTTGTGTAGGGGTAGACCCGCATGACCTCACGTCCGTTCAACACGTGGTTCGGTAGTTAACAACACTTGGGATCCCTTCTGTTCTTTGTCGGGCAGCATCGTCGAGCATTTCCTGTCAAGCTGGCGCTTGTGTAAAATAAAAAGACCCCCCTCTCCCCTCCGTTTCGCGGGAAAGAACCATGCATAAAAGATTTCTTTCATATTTTTTTTGCCTATTTTTCTCTCTGTTCCGTGAGAGACAAGAGCATAATAAAAAGGAGCGGGGAGGCGAGGCTTGGATTGATTTCGAGCACCGGGATGAACTCTTCTGGGTTTAGTGTACAGTACACAGAACTCTACCCTGTGCGGTGTGGGGAGGGCTGGTCCTGCCTAGTCCAGATGCGCCCCAGAAAAAGGAGAAGATGAAATTAGCGGGAGGAGGAGCGAAGGAGGCGTGGGAAAGGGGTAGATGTTTCCCAAAAACAAGCGCATGTTGCCCTGTCATTCGGGATGTTGATTGAGTGCGAGTAAAGATAGGTTCGCCGTCGTCTCCCTTCCCCAACGACAGCAAGCGTCAGGCCAGCTCACCCGTAGGTAATTAATTCCTTTGGCAGGTTTTCTCTGGCAGCGGGTGTGTTGGCTTTTTTAGAGTCAAAGCTTTTTTGTGTTTCCGACGATCCCGTATGAGCGTGCAGATTCGTGTTTCTGACGACAGGCGGGTTTCCTGTTGCAACCCAGCTTTCCCACCCGCCCCTGTCGTGGAATAACGCAAAAGGCTCTTATGCCTCTCCACTTCTCCGGAAGAAAGTCCTAGTTTCCTCCACTCGCCCGTATTTTTGCGATCCGGAGGAGGGACGGGTGGACTGGTTAGTGGGGGTTCAGCCTACGGTGCTGTTGTCGTTGTTGTTGTTGTTGTTGTTGTTGTTGTTGTTGTTGTTGTTGTTGTTGTTGTTGTTGTTGTTGTTGTTGTTGTTGTTGTTGTTGTTGTTGTTGTTGTTGTTGTTGTTGTTGTTGTTGTTGTTGTTGTTGTTGTTGTTGTTGTTGTTGTTGTTGTTGTTGTTGTTGTTGTTGTTGTTGTTGTTGTTGTTGTTGTTGTTTGTTGTTGTTGTTGTTGTTGTTGTTGTTGTTGTTGTTGTTGTTGTTGTTGTTGTTGTTGTTGTTGTTGTTGTTGTTGTTGTTGTTGTTGTTGTTGTTGTTGTTGTTGTTGTTGTTGTTGTTGTTGTTGTTGTTGTTGTTGTTGTTGTTGTTGTTGTTGTTGTTGTTGTTGTTGTTGTTGTTGTTGTTGTTGTTGTTGTTGTTGTTGTTGTTGTTGTTGTTGTTGTTGTTGTTGTTGTTGTTGTTGTTGTTGTTGTTGTTGTTGTTGTTGTTGTTGTTGTTGTTGCTTTTTTTTTTTTTTTTTTTCCAGCTTTTTGGAATGATTCCGGTTGTGCAATAAATGCTGTAGGATTGCCCTCACATGCTGACAAAAAGAAAACGAGGCTCTCCAAACAGGGACGCAAGCTCACCCGAACCTTGCTGCACTTCATGTGCAGTGCACAGACCACCAAAAAACCCCAGCGTGTTTTTGGCGGCATTCGTGGTTGATTTTCTGATTTCCTGGGTGAGGGATTGATGTTGGTATCCAAGCTTCTGCAGTTGACTCAAAATGCCTTCTCACTCGACCACCATAGATTCCTGCACCGAACTTAACCGGAGCGCACCTGGAGCAAAAGAAAATAAATCACAACGCTCCAAGGTGCCAACATTGCTTCTCCCCGTCAGAGGGTCTTCATCGGACACTATCTGCGCTTGCCGTCTGGGGCCTGTGCGGCAGTCTCTTACAACGATGCCACAATCGAGAGGGGGAAGACCGTACAATACGACCGACACTTCTCTCGTATTCGTATGTAGGTCTTGGGGCCCTTTGTGGTTTGTTTTGTTGAACGCTTACGCCCGCCACTAAACCCAGGTTTACCTGTGTTTCGTGTGGGCTAAAGCACATTTCCCTCCTTTGATCTATCGCAACTGGCAGTCTCCTCAAGCATTTCCTACAAAGCGGGTGCTTATACAAAAAAACTTGGTGTAATGTAGAGTAATCTGTGTCTTTTTTGTTTGCGCGTGCCGGTTGATCGGCTTCCCTCTCGTTTTCACCCTTCATATGTATTTCTTCGTCGGGCTCGGAACTCTGGTCAACCACCAAAACAAGCTGCCTGTTAGCCTTCTTTTTTTGAGTTTCCGGCGATATTCGCTCTGTCAGTTGACTGTGACGGCGTTATTTTGATTGGCTTTCGAAGTTTTAGGGTTTTTTGTTTGCTTCCATATTTTTTTTTCTGATATACATCAGTGTGCGCGCTAACAGCCGGCTTGCCGGCTGATTAAATTTCGAAGCGTTTTTTTTTTTTTTTTTTTTTTTTTTTTTTTGCCAGCAGAGTCGTACAAAATCAGCCGATTTTCCACAGTGGAAACTCTGGCTCTGCCGCCCCAGTGCGGTCTAACAAAGACCGTATGCAGGAGCTTGCCATCACGCGTACCGCTGACCATGATTGGCGCTGATGCGCTCGATTCAATTGTACCTGCGGTGGCAGTTTCCCACTGGTGTTGGATGGAAGGTGACCTCGCCCAAGCTCGTTTCTCCGGCCGAGACGTTTTGCCCCTTCGCTTCTTTATTGTGCGTCCGCTTTCCGTTCACATGCACACAAGATGCAGTTCCCAGGGGGGCACAGATTGGTGTTCACAAAAAAGCTTCGGACCGGCAGACTTTCCAAAAATCTGCCGGCTGATTATCAGCCGGTCAATTTTCCAGAACATTTCCGGAGTTGGGGCTTGCACTGATAAACGAAGCAACGGACGATCAGCATCAACTGACCAAAGGTGATGGAAATGATAAGGCAAAAGTTTCTTGTTCTTCGCGTGTACAGGGTATAAACCTCTCTGGGGGGGGTTTTCCTGTACTAGCACTTTTTTCGTTGGCTTCGTTTTCTCTTTTATGTGCAACCGTTGTTCCGGAAATGTTCCCGTCAGTACAGATGTACTATTAAAAAAAAAAAATTCCCGGCTGAAATCAGCCGCCTTTTTCCTTAGCGCGAACACTGATATACATACATCAGCCTAACTTGCGGCGGGGCGGACACGGTTGAAGTGACGATGAAAATACTCGACGCAGCTGCTTCGACTCCGAATGGAAGGGAGGAAATATAGAGGTAAGGAGCAAATACAATACGAGCACAATCTGATTTGTTCTTCGCTTACACCACCGTGTGTTGTTTTCTCACTCAGGACTTTGACCGGTTGTGTGTGTGTGATTTGTCGTTGAGGGGCAAACACGCATGATGTTGAACGAACGTGGTTCGGTAGTTACAGCACTTGGGATCCCTTCTGTTCTTTGTCGGGCAGCATCGTCGAGCATTTCCTTTCAAGCTGGCGCTTCTGTAAAAAAAAAAAAATAAAAAAAAAAGTTGGTGATGTAAATCGGGGTAGTATACATTTTTCGCCCTTCGAGCGGCTTACACAGTAGGCGACTCCACGGCTTTGTCCATACGTCGTTGGGCACCCTGGCCGACTGGAAGGAGAATGCCCTTCAACAGGACAGCCACGGGGAAGGACAGGAACAGAGAACTGGGGGTCAGAATGTTATAGCAAACGTTCGTTGGTGCGCGGTGCGGACTAGCGCTCTAGTCGTGTCGTTTTTGCTTGTCTGTGAACCCACATTCGAGGAGTCCAGCAGCCCCGGCCTTTCTTGCCATCTTTGCGTGTGCGGCTGGTGGGGCCTGCACGACTGGTACTGCTGCGGTTGCAGACGGTGGACAGGTAAGTATCCGACCGGGAGCCACGCCCGCCGCCACTGTGCCGATATTCTCTGTTCAGCTGTGGCAACAGAGCAAGCATGAACTCGTGCGCGTCATGCGGAACAGGTAGGTCGTGTCAGTGGCGACCAAAACTACTGCTGGTGAAGTCGGCGAGTTCCGGTGCGAGTCTACGTGAAGTGGTGAAGTGGTGAGTAACGTCCATAACTGGTGTAGTGGTAGTGGTGAAGTGGTGAGTAAAGTCCACGTGAAGTGGTGTATGAAGAAATGATGTCAAAACGGTTTTATTTCCGCACTTTTTAGCATTTGCAAAGGAAGAACATGTGTCAAGAGAAAGAATTGAGCTGTCCGTCAGAGGAAAAAAGCAGCTCAGAGGGTTTGGGATTTTGGGGAGACACGCTTGTGTCGATCCTGTGATGTGCAGGGGATCACCCCCTCCCACAGCTTTGCGATGTGCCTTTTTGATGGTCCTCGTGAAGGTCGGGTGTTAAACGATATGCATCTCTTTACGTGGAGCGTGCCTGCGGACCGCACAACGTGTGTCTAGTCCCGTAAGTTCCGTAGGGTGGGAGAGAGACCTGGTTCGGGTCATGCTGACCTTGGCAATCGGAAACACCACAAGACCATTGCACTTCCAGCCTGCGGTCTGTTCCATCGGCTGCGGGATGGTGGGTTTGCCCCCTCCCCGACGACATTAAGTGTCAAACTAGCCCACCCGAGGGCGGTTGATTCCTTTCGGCAGCGTTTTCTCTACCGGCGGAAGTTGCTTGGGTTAGCTTCTTTTTTGAGTGGGTTTCGTTGTTTAGCTGGTAGTTTCGTTGTTTTGTGTTGGTTTGCCCTTTTGTTTCCCCTCGTTTCCGGTTGTTTGAAGAATAAATGCATAAGGGGGTTAGCAAGGAAGGTGGGTAAAACCCGATCCAGCGATCTGGAAGCACCCGGGGGGGTGCCGGCACAATTACCAGCATCCTTTTAGAGATCGGTCACACGGTCGGAGCAAGCAGTGCTGAGTGGTTTAGCTTTGAAAGGCAGTCGCGAGGGTGCGTACAGGCGAGTGGCACCGCCTCCTTGCGAGGTGCAGAGGTCGTTCTTGCAAAGGTTTTTTTTCCAGGTGGCGCGGCGACTGGCCAGCGCCATCCAGAGCAACAGTGGACCGGCTGAGGCCTTACCCGACAAAAGTGTCACACAAAAAGTGTCTCACAAAAAGTGTCACACAAAAACTGTCACACAAAAACTGTCACACAAAAACTGTCACACAAAAAGTGTCACACAAAAGTGTCACAGCGGTCAATTAGACCGGGCACAGAAACAGCAGAAACAGGAGACCGACAAGGGGACACCGCTTTTTCAAAGACCGCGGAGGTCAGCGGACCGAGCTACCGGAGAGGGTGTGCGTTGTTTGGTAACCTGATACGTGTGTGTGCGATGATGCGGGTTTTCGTGGCAGCCTGATACGTGTGCGTTGGCTGTTACACGAGCTTGAAGCTCCACGTGGATGCTTGGTGCAGTGTGCCGTGGGCACCGCCCGCTGCACACGGGGATTCGTTTGCGACAATAAAACCTCGGAGGGAAAAAGACTGCGTGTTTATCCCACTCAAGAAACACCAGGCTCCGGAAAAATCCCCTCCCCCGGGAACTGTAAGGGTAAAATACTCGAGGGACTGCCTTGTGCTTATTTCGAAGGAGGCAAGAGGGGGAGAAAATATTACAACTACAAAGTGGGTCTCTTTTTGGTGAACGCCACTAAACCCAGATGTACCTGTGTTTCGTGTGGGCCACACAACATATTTCCCTCCTTTGTCAAGTTTGAGATTGGATTATTGTTGCGATAGGGGAGTCATCGGCATGCCGGCATGAGTATCACGCTAAAACTTGGGAATCGCAACTGGCCGTCTCCTCAAGTATTTCCTACAAAGCAGGTGCTTATACAAAAAAAGAAGCAAGACTGCCAATGGTCAAATTATCTGGGTGACAACCTCATCCGGCCCACTGTAGTCGGTATTAGGTGCTCACTTTGAGGGAGGTCGTGCTACCCGCAGTGCGTCCTGCTGCCACTCTGTTTCCGTTCAGTGGATTTGCGTTACGTTCTTGCCCCTCACTACGATAGACCGTCGCGTACAAGTGTGAACACATGTCAGCAGTGATGTGCTCTTGTGATAATGAACCAGCCAGAGAAAGAAGGGGCGGGTGGTGTTTTCTTCCCGGATCGTATCGAAGTGCATGCAGTGATGGTCAGATGGCGTACATTGAGAAATAGCAGGACAAGCGCACTATCGATACAAACAACGACGAGAAAATGCGGGTTGCTGTCTTTCACCGCTAAGCTGGAATGCACTCAAGATGGATCTGAACGTGCAGCGTTGAGGCTAAGTCCAAACAGAGAATGGACTGCAGCGGCCCGCGCGATGCGATACGTCACGCCACCAGCCCCCTCGCGAGTAAAGAAAGCCCTTACCGCTAGTAACAGTTGTTGCCTACCCTCATCCGAGGCATCGGCAGCAAGGGCCGCTCTCGAAGGGACATCGGCCGGGTTCTCCTTCGTGCTGATCCACGAGATGGACCAAAAAACAATTCAACTCCCGTAATCGGGCCAACGCGCTCACAACTGCAGCATTCAATGCCTTGTTCGGCATGCAGTTCTTCTTTCGCGCCACCCCGACCACGGTCGTGCTGTCGACGTGGATGTCGACCGCGCTCCCTGACGGCGGCAACGCATCCACGGCTCTTTGAAGAGCCAGTGCTTCGAGCACGTTAATATGGACCTGAGCTTCCTGCTCGGTCCACGTGCCGCCCAACAGTGAGCTCCGCTGTCTGCCGATCGACAAGACCCCATCCCTGCAGCGAGGCATCCACATATAACAGTGTACGGGCGATTCGCGGTCGGGCTGATATTTTTCTTGGAGCATCGACGGAGTCGATCCATGAGCGCGAATCCCTTCGCACCGAAGCTGGCACGGATACGCGGTCGGATTGCACGCGCGTTCCCTTGTTCAGGCTGTTCGTGATTCGCCGCAAGAACTTCACGGCAAACCAGTACGAGCCAGGAAACGTGTTCGCGACTGCCCCCGAGGGACTCGAGGTCGCCAGCAGTGGGTCTGCTTAAAGCGAGGGCCCGGATCTTTTCAATTAGGCGAGCCGCAGGAGCCACCGTTTTCTGTTCGTGGTCGAAAGAGACCCGTATGAAATCATAGCCCGAGGAAGCGTCGTTGGAAGCGTGCGCCCGCGCGGCCAGCCGATCGAGTTTTTCGGTTTGGCAGAGCACCGCGGCCCGGGGCCCACAAAGACGAATGTTGTCCACCCAGGCATGGACTGTTACTCTGTCGGCCGCAAATTCGGCGGCGGCGAAGTCTGGGTGGCCAGCCAATACGGCTGTCATAGTGTGCATCAACTCTGGTGCACACGAGTGCCCCATGGGCAGCCTATTCAGAACGTAGGCGTATCCATGCTCATCGAGGAAACCGAAGTTTTTCCATGCATCCTCCGGGACTTTAATCTGATAGAAGCCACAACGCAAATCGCGTGTTGGCGCATTCGGACCCCACGACATCGAGGTACTCCAAACCCCGACGGCTCTCCTTGCCGGTGATTGGCACCGGACCTCAGCACTGCATATCCAGAGAGTTTGAAGACTATTCTGTTGCCATTTCGTGCGAGGCGGCAGGTACCAGCACCGACTTCACCCACGATGCCGACATCAACGAGGAAGACCTTGGCATCGGAGCAACGGAGAAGTGCATTGCCGCGCAAGAAATCGGAGGCGTTTCAAGGGGAAGTACAGGCACCAAGCGGCAAAGCTGAGGCGACGGGTCGAGAGCGAGAGAACAAGCGCCAGAAACACGGCTTGGTGTGTTTGAAACGATGGTCATCCGAGTGGCTAACGCAGACCATCGCCGCAGATTCTGTGCATTCTATCCTGAAACTCATCACGGTCCGCCACGTTGCACCACGGTCTATCAGGAGGGGGGTGAGACCGGCTTGCCTTGTGGGGCAATGGGCCGGTATTATGGTCATTATGGTCGGGTCCCTCCTGGGATTTTTACAGGGACAGAAGAAATGTGAAAACGGGTTGAAAGATCCGGGATGCCGAGAAGAGTAATGGCCGGGCAATTCTTTTTTTTTTTTAGCTGTTTTTGTTCGTGGTTTCTTTGTTTTTTTTTTTTTCAGAGCTGTTTTTTTGTTGTTGTTTTAGAGTGGTCGACGATGTACGCAGTTGTCGAAAGCAGTGGCGGGCGGGGCCCATGCCCATCAGCATCGCTGGAAAATATCTACTCCGCCGGGTGGGGTGAGTGTTTGTGCGGTCGTTTGTGCGGTCGGTTCTTTTTTTTAGAGTTAAAGTTCGCTTGAAATTCCGGGTTTTAGGGTCTCCGTGTGACCGTTCATGAATGGTTTTGTGTTTTTTTTTTCCTTTTCTTTTTTTCCGACGACAACCAGTGCTCCCGCTAACCTCACTTTTGGTGAGGAATTCAAAAACCTGTTTTGGGCTTGTTTTGTGTTACCGAACGGTACGGTACAGGTGGAGAAAGTTTGCACTTCTCAGTCTGTTTGTCACAATAAACACTGCACATTCCTGGAGGCAACGGCCCATTTCAAATTCAATCACCACTCGATACTGCGTGCTGGTACATCATTGGCACGAGTAGCGCAGACCAGAGATCACATGGAGCAAGGCACTTGTGTCGACTCGGAGAGAATCTGTCAAGAAATCCGGGGCTGCTTCTGATCCTCGACTCTCTTTCTCGGCTCCAGCCCCGTGGCAGCCCCAGACTTCTGCCCGCCAGCCCACGAGTAGACTGTGATGCAGTGCTTTGGCTACACGATACCACCAACGGGTAAAAGGTGAGGAATTCCTCATGAGGAATTCCTCACCCTCTTTTTTCGAGCCTCTTTTTTTTTTGAGGAATTCCTCGCACTTTTTCGTTAGCGGGAGCGCTGACGACAACTAGTGTCAGACTAGCTGGGCCCTGAGTGCCTCGGATTGCACATTGGCCACCTTTGCCGGTGCTTCCTCCTTCCTTCGTCCGTTCTTCTTTAGAAGGGGGGTGCGGGCGGGAAACCTCAGGGCTGCCCACGTAATTAAGCCGTTAAGCATTGGGAACTTTGAAGTACACGGACCACGCGGATCTGCATGCACTGGTTCAGCAGCGGCTGCCGGCTTATCCCGTGACACCTTTTTATAAGTAGTTGGCGAATATGAATCAACTACTGCTAAAACTATTGGGTGTGCGCACCCTCCGTGTGTATGTGTGTGTGATCTCAGTAATGGATAACCCCTGAGCGGAGTCTAGCCCAGTTGCGCAATGCACGTACGTTACTGCCGATGCACCAGCCGGCCGCTCGTGGTGGTTGCGACGTACACGGAACTAGCCTCGACTGGCATTGTGTGTGTGTGTGTGTGTGCGTGTGTGTATGTGTCTGTGCGGCACCGGGTACTGATACGCACCTCGATCGGGCTTCAGGAACCCGCCACATCTTCGCGCACGCTTGTTTCCTCTTCTTTATTGCGCCCCAGTCCCAGAGCATCTTCCGCGCTGCATCGCCCAACATCTCCTCCGTCCTCCGCGATTCTGGGCAGACCTTCTTGGCCTTTTGGCTAAGATCAAGCGCAGCATCCGGGCTGTTTCCTTCTTGATCTGTTCTTCTTCCGCTTTATACCTGATACAGCACACGTGTAGTTCTCTCAGCCCTCGCGCTGGGGTCGATTGGCGAAAAAGACCGCTGCCTGGGGTACTGGGGTACAGCCACTGAGAGCTTCGGTGTGCAGTTGGGCAAGTGGACCAATACCCAACCGGTGGAAAACACGTCAGGCTGGAAGCCTCGTGAGGCCGCGCTGGGGGTCGCATTGAAGCGTCTCACCCCCAACGTCTTCCAGCGTTTACTACAACACACGTTAATGAACGGTAAACGTTTACCGCAATCACTGCCCACGGGCTCTCTCGCATCCTCTTCCCCCCCATAACGACAGCAAGTTGCAGGCTAGGTCGGTTGGTTCCTTTCGGCAGGTGTTCTCTACCTCTTTTTGCTTTTTTTTTTTTTTGTTTTTTTTGTTGTTTTTGCTAAGTGCAGCATACTAGCTCTGACCTCGACCCCCGAGCCCAGAACTGGTAAACTGGTCTGTATCCAAATTTTGTGCACAGGGGGTGTTGCAGGAGGGCAGCCACCCCCGTTCGGCAACGAATGCCTGCAGAGCGAAGTCGTCTCGGATAGCGGTGGGATGGTGGACAAAGGACGAAGAAAGCCATACGCCTGCTACGGGAAACAAAGGGACGAGTGCAATGGGCCAACAACAGCGTCCGTGAAGGGCCGATTGCAGCAGCCTTGGGTTAGTCATCATATTTTTGCGCATGACCCCCACTTTGTCGACGCACGCTTCATACTCCGGCCACGTGGCGAAGTTCAGTGTTCTTGGGCTCGCAATCCACGCATTGAGGTACGCCATAGCGCTCCTCGGGATGCCGCTGCCACGTTCATACGGGCCATTGAGCCCGAGCATTAGCACGTCGGTCAGCGTCTGCTCGTGAAGCCTCTTCCTGGCTTTTGTCAACACCCTTTTCATGTTTGAAAAGACACGCTCGACCGATGCTGTCCCCATTGGCAGGACAACAGCAATGACAAACAGCTTGTTTGTCTCTGGAAATGCCGTCGAAAGGTTCGATGACTTCAGCAGCCCCAGCATGACGTCTTCCAATGCACCCGGTGGTTGAACACGGTGGTAGTACACTGTGGTACCCCGTGGTGCACGGTGGTAGTACACTGTGATACCCTGTACACACTGTAGTACACAGTGTGTAGTACACTGTGGGTAGCCGGTTCCTCCGGGAAAATAATAATAGCTGAGATTTTTTTTTTTTTGACCCAGACCACAGGGCTCTCGCGCTCCACCCCTAGAGGCCCAAAAAGGGGGTGATTTCGGGTCCCCCACAATCTCTACCAACGCTGCAGAGACCCGTATGAAGAAGCAAAAAAAGAAGAATACCGGAAAGAGAAGGCCATTGGGGCGTGGTGCGCTTGAAAGGACACCTTGAAAGCCCCCCTAGTTTGTATCACACAATGCCCCCTTGAATGCAGCCAAGTCGCAGAAGCCCACCTGGCGGTTTTGCAACGACTTGAACTTCTGAAGGACGCGTGTGGACTGGTCTGCGGTCAATGTCTCCTGCCCACAAGTGCACATCATGAGGATTGCTGATAGGCTCTTGTCGCTTAAGCTGTTGCGCAGGCTCGTCTTGATCAGTTTAAGACGGCTGAACACCCGCTCGCACTCAACAGACACCAAGGGTAAACAGAGGCCAATGAGCATTAGTTTTCGTAGGGTTGGGTACCGCAACTTCCCGGTAACGGTGTTTGCAAGGTTGAACAGAGTCTTGGAACCTGCGTCCTGACGTGCAGCGAAACTCATGTCACTGACGGCCTGTCGAAGCCCTGTCCACTCCCGCAGCACATCGTCACGTGTCAGCACGAGAAACGGCACATCACGCTTGGTGACTTTCGTGGTCGTCGAGGGGTCATCATTGTACACCACCTCTACATACCGCGAAGTAGACTCGTGGTTTCTTCTGCGAGGGACAAGCCTCTCCTCCAGGACGGGCTTCTCTGCATACGACAGGACCGATTCGCGTCCGTAGTGGTCGCACAGAGCACAGACTTCAACATCCCCGTAGGTCAGCTGCAATCTCTTATCGCTCGGGTGGTTCCGCACGTCGAAAATGCTGAACGAGTTGACGAACGTGCGGGATGCAAACCTGCGTTCGAGTTCAGCAACCACGTATGCCAGGTACGGCTTTCCGACCTCTTCGTGGAACTTGTCAAAGGTCGCTCTCCCGATGTAAGCGTCCCCCGTTGCCGATGCATACAGCTGCAAAAATCCGCTATAGTGGAGACTGCGGTGAGGAGCGTTGCTTCTGCTCCGGATGGAGCTGATTGTCAAGTCGATCCCTTTGACACAATCCATGATGTTGTAGTCCCGCGTTTGGAACGCAAGACTCAGCGCGCTGAGGTCGCTCAGAACATCGCTTCCGAGACAGAGGGAGGCAACAAACTGCACAGACATCAGGTGGACGTGTAGGAAGCGCGCTGTACTCAGCTCAGATGCAAGCTTCGCCAGTGCCCGAACAATAGCCGGATAAATGGTACGCACGGCATCTGTGCACGCAGTGAAAGCCAACCAGCGAGTTTCAGACGGTTCGACAATAGACCTTTGGGGTCCTTCGCAGCGGTCGGCGAGTTCCTCAAACGCACGGTCGATCTCACAAAGACGCTTTTGAGAGGCCGAGAAGAAGACCCACAGTTGGCGCAGCACCTGGAAGAACTGCTTCATCACTGGGATCGCAGTCGAGCTGTCGACACTCGCGAGTGAAAGCAGATGCGCGCAGCACCAGCTGAACAACGAAGAACAATTCGTCCTAGCGCGGAGGCGCTGCTGCGCTCCTAGATTGTCCGACGACATGCTTGTTGTGCCGTCAAGCGAGCACCCCACAAACGTGGTTTTCAGATTCTTGTTTTCTCCGTCGATTTGCAGTTCCTTGATCACAGCCTCAGCGTGCCCGCGTCCGGTCCGATCGTACAGGTTGGTCATGGACCAAAACCGCTCTGTGACCTCTCCCTGCTCGGTCACCATCCGAACGGTGACAGCAATTTTGTGCTCCCTGGAGATGTCGTCGCTTCCGTCTGCACAAACAGCCCAAAACGCAGCGTTGCTCAAGTGCATTGTGATGTCCTCTTTCAAGACTTCGCCAATGCAATGGAGAAGCTGGAGCAGAGCTTGAGCTGAGAGATACGTGATGTCCTGTTGCATCCACTTCATGAATGCGGAATCACCCATGCAGTGCGCATAGTGTTGCATAGCTGGGCGAAGGTGAGAGAGGGGGCGGTTGTGCGATAGCTCGAAGAACATAGAGTCGATGATTTTCTTGAGCTGGTCGGTGTTGTAGGTGCGACTCGTGTTGAGGTGTTCCAGGATGGCGGCAGGTGCACGACCGACGGATGTCGCGTGAATCTTCGACTTCGTGTGGTTCTGCAATGCAGCTTTCAACTTCCTGAGCTGAACAAAGCTCGTTTGCACGAAGATCTGGTTGGAATCCGACCATTGGCACAGCCCGCACCTCAGTCCATCACTGCGTATCTCCAGCCACGGATGGTTCCCTTGGTGTCGGAGCAGGGTTTGCTTCTTGACTTTGCCAGTTTTTCCCGATGAGCTCTGGAACTCCACAAACCCTAGCTGGTCTTCATCCGGACTTTCCTCGTCATCAGAAGCATCAACATCGTGCACGTCCGCATCCGCCTCTTGCGCATCTTCAACGATGATGGCTGGACGAACAACTGCAACACGTTCCCGTTGTGCTCTCACGAACGAATCGTTGCTGCTGCACGACTCTTCGTCTGACTCGTGCATCAAACGGTGCGGGTGGAAGACGATCCCAGCTTCGTCAGGCGGCTTCAGACGCGGAACTGCACCGGTAGCAGTGCCCCCGAGAACAAGTGCTGATTGCGAACCGGTTGCGGCCACCGCAGCCCCTGTTGCCACGACCCCGTCCCGCTTCTTGTCGTGAGCTTTGATGAGCGCGAGAGCCTTTTCCTTCCCCGGCCAAGCAGGTCCTTGACCGATCACGTTTTGGAAGGGCGGTGTTTGTCGTTGCCGCGCCAGGGCCTGCAGCAGGATGTCGTCGGTCTTCCAGCTCGTATAGTCATACGACACCGTGACCGTGTGCTTCTTCTTCTTGTAAGCGACTTTGTACGACTCAGGTGCTCGACGCTTCACCGTTTTTTGTGTGAACAGAGGAGCTATTTGAGACATGGTTAGTGCCTTTTCTTGCGGTGTACTCCTCTTCCTTTCTTCGTCCCTGGAGGTATGGATATGGATTCCTTGTCACTTACCTACTGGCCGTGGGCACCTCTTCGACACAGCCCTACCCGACAGCGCCTGACAGCCCCCCCCCCCCTGGACAGCCACACCCCCCAGCCCTGGATCAACACGTGTACGCTACACGGTGTAGTACACCCCCCAGCCCTACCCCGGACCATTTTTTTTTTTTCGGGGGGGGGGGGGTGATTTTTTAAAAAATCACCCCCCCATTTTTTTTGGGTTTTTTTTTTGGGGTGATTTTAGGGCTAAATCACCCCCCCGCGAGAGCCCTGGCAGACCAGTTTCCAGACCAACTCTGGTCTGGCGACCAGCTGACCCCCCCAAGCTAGTAGGCTGTTTTGCTTTGAAGGATCGACAGTCTCCTCCCCCTTTGTCGCAGGCTTGTGCTCGAGCCTTCGAGCGAGAAGGACCTCCAGTGAGCAACTGTGCTTGAGGCTGTCGCTTTTTCGAAGCGGGAAGTTAGGTTGTTACGCCGAGGCTAAAATATCACCGGGTGACGTTCGTTGTGATGTTCTTAGTGTGCGGCGCTTTTCTGTTCTTATTTCTGCGGTTGAAGCCGAACCTGATAAAGGGGAGGGGTCGAACAATATCAGTTATTTGACACGCGCCTGGTTGTCTAAAAACACTACCACAGCTACTGTTCGGCTACCTGGAACTTTTCTCAGTATTCGACAAATTGAATACACGGTGAGGTCCAACCTCGAAGCTGGGGTTAAAGAGGGTGTGGCCACGTCACACCCGAAAAGCGGGTGTGCCACAACCAAAACGCGTGTAAGTCCACACCCGAAAAGCGGGTGTGACACCCGCTTTTTAACTCCAGCTTTCACTCACAGCTTCTGAGGCTGAACTTCACCGCGTACCACTATTTGATCCTGCTCACTGTTCGGCCACCCGGAACTTTTTTTAGTATTCGACAAAATCGAATAATAACACAGGGTGTTGTTATTTCGACCTCCCCTCCTTTACCAGCGCGCTTCGGGCGGTTTCGGCCGTTCTCTGCGAGTTTCGGGCGGCTGGTAGGGTTCTTAGCCACGCGTCTGCAGACGAGGGGGAAAAAAAACTGCAGACGCAGACGCGGGCGCAGACGGCTGACGGTGAGTCAGTTAGAATACGACAATCGCTGTCAGTCTCAGCAGTTTCTTTTTGAGCAGTCGCAGCGTGGGAAACTCTATGCAGCGCAACGCACGGGAGACACATTTGCTCGTGCGCACTTGCGCTCCGGACTTTGAAGCTGTACGGCTGGGCCTTCTTTATTCCTGAGGTCTGCACGTCCACATGGAGGATACCCGAGCAGGCTGACCTGCGGGCGCGTCTGCGTCTGCGTTTTAAAAATTGCAGACGCAGACGCATGCCGCAGCCGCGGACGTCTGCACGTCTGCGGACAACACTGCCTCAGGACCCCCCCTTGAGCTCCGTTTTTGGCTAGCATGCATGTCAGTAAGGGAGCCGATTAGACCCCCCCTTCCCAACATGTGGCCACATGTTATGCCAAATGTGAATTCACTTGTCCTTTCCATAAGAAGTGGGCGTGTAACATTGGTGAACGCCTGCCCCGGCACAGTATGCCTCCAATTCTTCTCACGTGTTCGTATGTTGGTTTTAGGGGGTTCTTTGTTGCTTGCGCTGGTTTAATTGGTTACGTAGAGTGAACTGTAAGCATACTGCAGGGGATTTTTTGTCGACAGTTCCCCCGGTTGTTGGTTCTTCTTGGGTTTTTCTTTTTTAGAGTGAAATGTTTGTTTTTTTTTTTTTTTTTTTTTTTTTTTTTTTTTTTTGAGAGGTGGGTGGTCAACCCCTTACGGACGGAGGACAAATATGTTACGAGAAATATGTTGAAAAACTCCGAACATAAGCTAGAGCTCGTCGACAAGGGACGACTCCAGAGTAAAGACACGTCGGAAAAGATCCACGTTTTGCTGCTGGACAAATTGTGTTACGAGACATCTTCAAGGGGCCCCAGGTTCCTCATTTTGCTGCCATAAAACTCTTGAGTTTGATCCAGAGTCTCCTTTGCTGCGCCCTGGACAACTCCCCTTCCCTCCGTCCGTAAGGGGGTCAATGTTATGCACGTTTGATGCTAGCATCAAGTCTTCTGCGAAGAAAAATGACACGTAAAAGGAAGGGCTGCGACTGACATCGATGGTCGTAATCCAAAGACGGCAAACCTGGATCAGTGCCGGTCTACGAGTAGTGCCTATTCTGTGCTTAGGAGTGGTGCAGCAGGCCTGAAGCCCGATCTTACGCAGCTATGGCCCTGGAGCTTCTGGATTCACTCCTACCCACATTTTCTTAGTTATTGCGGGGGTTTTCGTCTGGGTTGGCAAGGCGGGGGGCAGTACTGTGAGGCCTCGAATCCTTTTTGGTCTCGGGTTTCTTGTTTCGATTGGTTTTCTGCCGACATCACCTTGGTTGTACCCGAAGCCAGCCCCGAAGCCAGCTGTTAAGCGCAAGGCAGGAGATCCGATGTAAGAGGCCGTCACCGTGGTCACGGACGAGAAACTTGTTCAGTGCAAATCTTGTGAAATTCAGTCACTTGGTGTGCAGCTGTTTGATGGCAAATGCTGCTTATGTCTCTCATTTTCTAGTACGTAAGAGGTCCGCGCGAAACAGAGCTATTTGAACTGGGGTGCTGGTCACGAGTCAATGAGACAAAGGTTGAGCAGTTAAGTAGTGGCAGTCATAGTTTGAACTTGGTAGGTGGGGGGGTTGCGGGCACGTATCCATCTAGAATACGTATCCGTATCCTGATTCTCGACGAACATCGTATCCTCACGTATCCTAGCATCACTGCCCTACGGGGGGGGGGGGGACCCGGCTATGTAGGATGGAAACGTTGGAAACGTTTCCGTTTCCGTTTCCGTTTCCGTTTCCTTCTATTTGGCGGTGGATGGAAACGCCGTTTCTTTTCAAAAGAAACGGCTGGTATGCCACTAGTATACTGGCTGAAGGTCCGACCGGAAATGTGTTCCGAACGGTGGACCCCGCAATCCAGTGGGAAACCATGGACAAGGAGGCTCCGAAAAAGAGGGAGGAAAGAAGCATAAGGGTTGAGACCGCGCAACCACACGCATCCGGTTGTGCTGACTTTGAGGTCTACAGCTCTTTGTACCAATGGCTGTTGTGGCGACGATGCTCTGTTGATGCGAGGCCGTTGGCCAACGCGCTGAAGACGATCGGGAAAGCACATCCGCTTCCAATAATAGGCTATACAGATACGATCGTTCAGGACAGCGGGAGCACCGCCGCACCACAGGCTACAAGACCGGGGTTTTTCAGCGGTGTAAGACAAAGAGGGAGTGCAAGCAGCATCAGGAGGTGAGAAGGGCACACGTATGCCGGGGCAATGTTGAACCCGCCAGAAAAGCGATGGCCACGCAGTAACGTGTGTGTTAAACATCGATTGCCACAGTGCACCTTGCATACGACGACGGGTGGCAACCGTCACCGGAAGGGGCACCATCGGGCGGTGTTGTCGGAGCATAGACAGCGACGGCAGGAAGAACCCCACCGACAATGCAGAAGAGGACTGCAGATTCAAAAAGCCCCACTCGGCACGGCCGCCGATACAAGTAAACATGAGAACGTGGGTTGGAAGCAGCAGAGGACGAAGTGGTAGGCACAGAAGAGTGGAATCTGGTGTCAGAAAACCTCAGCATCCGCATGTGACGACATTCTGCATCATTAGCTTGTGGTTTCCTATTTGCTCGTCTCAGATCGCCGACGAAAGAAAGCGGTGAGCATCAGCGACTGCTCTGCACAAACGAGACCGCGACGACACACAAGAAGGGGCCGAGCCAAGTCGAAGAACAGCCCAGGAAGGGCCCTGAAGAGTTAGAGAGCCCGCCAGAAGACGGAGGAAGAGAAGTGCCCGCTGGTAGATCAAAAGAAGAAGGTGATCCCGCCCTCTGAAAGGAAAGCCAAAATTTGGCTGGAAACGGACACCCGACGGACACACAGATGGACCCGCGAAGTGGTATCCTATAGGACCCTTCAGCATGAGGAGCCTTCCGGCGTTTCTTTTAAAAG
The DNA here is from genome assembly GCA_030068145.1 of Diplonema papillatum. Classification (NCBI taxonomy): domain Eukaryota; phylum Euglenozoa; class Diplonemea; order Diplonemida; family Diplonemidae; genus Diplonema; species Diplonema papillatum. Next base: position 32,990 of record JAPJBO010001265.1, on the reverse strand, counting down.
AAACGGAAACGTTTCCGTTTCCGTTTCCGTTTCCGTTTCCATATTTCGAAAAAACTAAAAGAAACGGCGTTTCCATCCAACTTAGCCCTAGGGGGGGGGGGGGGGGGGGTACTATTTTTTTCCCGCTCGGTTTGCGGACCCATAATGTAGACGGTTTCTATTCTCTTAATACGTATGGAAATCACCGGTTGCCTGTGACGACGTTCTTTTGAATAGATACGCCAATATTGCTGTCGTGAAGCACTCGCAAGAAGGACGGTGGTTTTTGTTAGAGCTGTTGGGAGGAAGGAATGCGTAGGTTTGGTATACTTTCAGTGCCCGTATTGTCGGTATTTTGAGTCTTCTTTAATTCCTGTGGGTTCTCTGGCCTATAAAATGATAGAAGAGTCTTTCTTTCTCTACGGCCATGTTGTGTCCCATGTGGCAGATTGTAGAACTCGTGTCGGGTGATTCATTTTCACGCTTTCGTGGAGAGTAGTAGTAGTAGTTGGAACTTGCTATGCAGCAACAATCTGTGACGATAGACTGCGAACACGTGAAGTTTGGCTCCCGTGTAGCAGGCTTTCCCTGGTACCTACGCTTTTTTCTTTTTTTGACGCTTTCGCAGAAATAATAAAGTCCTCGCTCCTATGCATGTGCCAGTCACTCTCGTCCACCGCTCCTGCTCTGCTTGCCGCGCGCCGTATGGTTGGAGTCAAAGGTGAAGCCAGAAAGCTGCTAATCTTGCTGCTGACCACATGAAGTGGTGTCACGGGAACTCCGAAGAAAAAACGAAGCAACTAGGAAGGGAGGGAGGGAAGCAAGCTACTTTTGTTTCTCTGGGCGGCTACCAGGGAAAGCCTGCTACACGGGAGCCAAGCTTCACTTGTTCGGCGGTAGTGCAGAGCCACGGGCCTACGGGTCAAGTGGCTACCGATTTCCCAAACTAAAGCATCAAGGCTTGGCGCACCTTGGGGCTTGGCGCTCGCGCTGAAACACAAGCTCGTCGAGACGGTCAGCCGCAGGGCAGAGCGGACGGGGTTGTGGCACTGTGCTGCCTCCGACTCAAGCTTTGCAAGCTGTGGTTGACCGTCATGTTTCTGGACCAGGGGCGGCCTTTTTTATTTTTCTTTCTTTCTTTTTCTTTTTCTTCTTCTTCTTCTCCGGGCGGTTCGAGCGGCAAACCTGTCGTTCGGAATATTTATAGTCTTCAAACAAACAAGTTTGTTTTCCTACCAAAAAAAATACTCGAGGGGCTGCCTTGTGCTTACTTCGAAGGAGGCTAGAGGGGGAGAAACAATACAACTACAAAATGGGTCTTTTTTGTTGAACGCTTACGCCCGCCACTAAACCCAGATTCACCTGTGTTTCGTGTGGGCTACAGCACATTTACCTCCTTTGATCTTTTGCAGCTGGCAGCCTCCTCAAGTATTTCCTACAAAGCAGGTGCTTATACAAAAAAAAAAAGAAAGGAGAAGCTGTGGAGTTTGCACAGCACTTCCTCGTCACTCTGTGAGTAAAAGGTGGAAGCATCTTGATACTAGTGAACACAGTGCGCTTCCAACACTGAGTGACAGCCATGTTTCCAGGGGCAGGAGCAGCCAATAGTAATAGAGATGGAAATGCTGTTGTACGAGGAAGGTGCAGGTGGGTGACGCCACCTCCTTACTCACAATTCAACTTCAATTGTTGTGTTGGCACGGAAGCCTTGTCCACAAACCCCCTGCAATGTTCTTCGCTGAATGCTCGCTCCTGCAACTAGATCTGCCTACACTCGCCGCAACCGCTGTGACGAAGCGAGACGACGGGGTGCAATTAACCAGTTGGATCCTCCTTGGACGGAATGGTCCCAAGCTGGCACCATTGGCAAACGCCAGCCCGGGCGAGTTGTGGAGTGGAGATCGTTCCGACAGGAATTTCCTTTTTAAGGGATGCAGCCACTCGCCCAGTGTTGGAAACAGCGCTGGAAAAAAAAAAATATGAAAACGCCGAAAAGAGAGCGCGAACGCACCCTCCGGGGAAATAATGACCAGTCAGAGCTCGCTGCAATTCGCAGAGGGGAGGTCGTTGGTATAGGGGGGGGCGGGTGACATGCCTCATCGGGTGACGAATGGTGTTCTTATTCGCAACGCGTGTACGTTGGGTTTGTAGCACGTTAGTACTTTGCATACGAGCACGCTGCGCAAACGCTCGAGAACGATCCGTCGTGTGAAATGTCGGGAATGTTATTCACGCACTTCGATCGGGCTTGTGATGCGTGTTTAGGCAGAACACTGTCTTGCAATCAACAACATGCTTGCCTTCGCAAACAAAGGAAGAAGAAAAAGAGGACCCAACCGGGCCCCGGGGGAGTTTCGTGCACCAGGACACGGTTCCGGGCTGCTGCTGCATGAAGGTATGCCTCATACCGGTTTGATGGGTGCCCGTAAGCACCCTACAAATGCCCATATTTCTACTTTTTGCATTCTTTCTTGGGGTGCCATTTTCACAAGTCTTGCACGGTGGACCGGTCAAGGGCTGGTGCGGTCAATGACCGCACCACGCTGACCGCAATAATGATGACCGGTACCTTGCGGTCATTGACCGGTAGGGTACTGGTCATTGACCGCACCCATGCGGTCATTGACCGCACCCATGCGGTCATTGACCGCAACATTGCGGTCAATAACCGGTACTTACGAAAGTTTGCAAGGTAAAATAGGCAGCAAAGTGTACCCACGCAAGGCCTAATTCTCGAAGTACGCACTTACAACTATACGTACCCCCCGTGTAAGTGGCTCACCGTTTTTACCCGTGAAAGCGTCTCAAACCGACCTCGCAGAGGAGTGAGACACTTTCACAGGCAGCTGACAGGTTTTTGATTGGCAACGAGCCTGGTGGTGTAGCTCTCTCAAACGATGCGACGGTGAGCCCGTGCGAAGAAAGACACGGGACGCCACGCACCTTTCCATCGTAACAGACGATGTAAAACCCAAGGTTGACTGTCGACCTTTGCAAACTCTTCGATGCAACGAGTGCCTCCAGTCTCGCAAACAGTTGTGTACCGGCGTACACAAAAATTAGTGTGGCGTCCACTACTATGAGAACAGATGATTTCAACAGGAAGGCAGCCTTTGCAAATAGCACAATATCTCTTCAACGAGAGAAAGTGCGAACAAAGGCTGCGAGCGCACAAACAAAGGCAAGTTGTCGACAAAGATTCTACTTGTCGACAGCGGAGTCGCAAACTTTGCCGTCGTCAGCTCGGCAAAGAAGATGTGCTGCGGGACATCTCTACGGGGCCCACATCGCCATGGAGTTTCTTCTGCTCTTCGTATTGTCTGACGAGAACTGCCCAGAAGAAAGGGAAAAGTAAGAACACGTCTTTGTAACTGATATCACTAGCGCAAGGGAATGTTGAGTGACTGCCTTAACCCGGGAAACGAGCTTGGGCGAGGTCACCTTCCATCCACCACAACGCCAGTGAGAAACTGCCTCACCGTAAGTACAATCGAATCGAGCTTCAGCGCCAATCATGGTCAGCGGATTGAGGGAACCGATTACTGACTCGGTTTCCACATGAGGGAAAAACGTTGCTCGCCACGTATCGTCAAAGCGACAAAGAGCACACCCGGAATGCTACCTGAAGCAGCAGAAGACAAGCAACATCAGAGACCCGCAACATCAACATTAAAGCCAGCGGTGAGGGTCAAGAAGACGGCACTGACGCGAGCGAAGAAGCGGACGAACTCTGCGTCGGAGCCGACAACAAAACGGCGTAGAAGAGCGCCCATCGAAGCGCGGCCATCGCCCAAGGGGGCTAAAGAGGCGAAAACATGACACATCACGTGCGAACCGGCGATGCAGATTATCGCTACAGATTCTTGCATGCTATCCCAAATCTCTTTTCGACTTTCGTGGTGCATCAACTCCCTGAGTGCAACTGTGAGAGCCCACCAGTCCCTGCGTGCCGGCATCGGACCACGCCTCCACGAGGGTGCAGCTTCGAGTCGAAGCCGACCCACCGGTTGTCCGATAGACGCCGGCTCACCCCCGCAGGAACGAAACGATATCGTCCCTCACGCGGACTAGCGACTCGGGTCACCATCCGCAAGCACTGGGCTCACCCTGCAGTGCAGTGTGCCCCATATCATCCACGCTCAAATTGCGGTCTCGACGACTTCCAGATGCCGCGCAGAGTCATTTGCGTCAAATCGACCGAGCAAAAGAGGAGCCGGTACCTCTTCGCTGCGAAGTCGAACTCGACTCCCAGGACAACCGGCGTCGAGCTGGGCTCGAGGACAGACTTCTCGTCCTTGCTCGAGGACAGACTACTCGTCCTTGACCATCATGCGGGCACGCTGCAGGACCCGGTTGCGCACAGCGCGAAGCGCGCCCGGACAGGCAACGACGAGGGCCCAGTCGTCGTACCAGACTATCCTGTCGTCCCCGGCAACCTCGTGATAACAAAATCAGAGTCCTGCGCAATCATAGAAAACGACCTGCCCAATACAGAGCCACGCCCCCGTCGGGTCTCCTGGTCCGAAGCCCGAAGAAAGCGCCGTCTTCCCGACCTTCGCTGCTGAAGTCGATGTCGATGTTGCGGGTCCTCGCTCGCCTTCCGCTGCTTCCGGCAGAACGAGCACCACGCTCTCACGCTTCGCCTGTCTCGGCGCTGACGCGGGGCCCTCCGGCTCCGCTTTCCTCTTCTTCGTCGTTGATTCTTCTCCTCTCGCCACGGCCGCCCGGTGGTGCCCTTTCCTGCAGCAGTGCGCGTCTCCTACTCCTCAGGTCGGCGTGTTTCTTGCAGCTGTCGCACGTCGGCATCTCATGGTCGAGACATCGGTGGTGATGGTTGCGACAGCATTCCGTTGTCGTCTTACATGTGGTGCACTGCGTCATCCGGTGCTCGGCACACATTTCCGCTCACCCCACTTTTCGTGTCGGGAAATCCCTTCCGGTACGAGCCACGGGTCTCCTCCGACAACGGCCGACTTCTTGCCCTTCTTCTTCTCCGTGGTGTCGTCGAAGGCCGTCCATCTCGCTGCACGCTCCGCCCTCTCTCTTCTGTACGTCGGGAAAAGGTCCATCCCCCACGCCTCGCCTTCAGCTGCGTCTCAAAGACCCCCATCGTCTCCTCGCCGCCGCGGAAAATTGGCCTCATCTCGTAGTCCGTTGGGCTCCCGGGCGTCGGCCGTCCTACTGGGAATTGGAAGAAATAGGACTTCAGGTCCCGAGCAGTTGTTGGTACTCGTGGCCCGGGAAAAGCAGGAGGTTCGGGCCCGAGATCCCATCGAGGTGCCGCAGCACGATGCGGACAGAGGAGCGGCAACGAGTCCGCACCGCCCCTTGCCACATCAAAGCCTGGGCGGCGGCCGTCGGCCAAGCTCCCCAGGCAGTGATCTGGTCTGCCAGGTCCGCTCCGGCGAAACCAGTTCAAGTGCCTAAGCGCCCCCCCTCCTACTAAGAAGATCTGCGTGAGCTGGTCCATCCCCTCTTTGATAGACCGTGATAGACCGAAGAATACAGCACCGGGCAATTCGATGCAGCTCTAGGGACTAGAGATGGACCTGATACCTGATAGACCGTGGTGGACTGTGATTCACTAGCGGCAGGCACTTCGATGCAGTTTCAAGATAGGGACGGACCGGCTCAGTCTGCGGTATGCAGGGGCCAAGGCTGCGGGGATACTTTTCTCAGGGAGCCCAAGCTCAGGGCCAGCGGGGGAAGCCCAGTCTAGCAAGTCCACGATGCTAGTTGGTGCCGTCGTGATGCACAACGGGCAACCTGCGGCGCACTACGCAACTCAGGGCCGCCAGAAAACTGAAGCTTTGCCCTCGTTAGCGCAACAAAAAGGAATCGTCGCAATCAAAAAAAGAGAAAAAAAAAGAGAGAAGACCCGTACGTTCCATTTGTATTGAAGTAAGCTTCTACACCCCGACTGGCCGACGTGCAATCATCAAGGTGGCTGAAGTAATAAACAGCGCACAACAGACAGCTTCCAGATGAATGCAGACTGGGTAGCCGTCAGCGGACAGTGCTGTGTTGAGCTTGTGGGTGGGACACTCATCAGGACAGCGACTAAGAGGGGTTCACCAAAAACGACCCTCCTCTTGAAGGAGAGAGCACGCTGCGGTGGTACAAAACGGAGAGAGCAGGGAGAAGAGATGCGCAATTTATTTGTTGTTCTTTTACTTGTTCGTTTGTCGACAACGTTTTCTGTTGAGGTGTCATTTTAGATGTAAATCTAAAGCGTCCGCGTCAAATCTTGTTGGGCATTTGAGATCTTTGAACGCGAACCACATGGATAAGCATGCACTTCCTCGTTGGTCAGGTTGCTATCATGACGCCGTCGCATGCCATGCGCGATCGAGTACTGGTACAGTTAGCGGGGCTAGGTTTTCTTGCTAGAGTGAATGAAATCAACAGCGGGCCGGCGTGCTCGTTCTTCACACGTGAAGGCACAGGTGTCTGAGGACGTTGGTCGCTTCTGTGTGGAGGTTGCCTTCGGGGGCCTTCTTCTTTTGGGTATGTTCAGTGAGAACTTTTGAGGACATGAACCGCATGCATTAGCACCCACCCACACTGTTGAGCCGCGGGCTGTCAAGACTTGGTGCGACAACCGAAGCGCAAATTACAGGAGGAGGGTCTAGAAAACAGTCAGGAGAGAACCACGTTTCCGAATAGGAAACCAGAGACAACAGTCGGTCTGCTGGCCAGCTGCGTGTATAAATGTCACAGCACAGCCCGACCTGCCACAACAGCACTGACGGGCACCGGTTTGTTAAAATGAACACCTAGTCACCTGGGTGAGCCCGCAGGATTTTGAAAGACTGTTTCGAGTGTCCCCGAACACTGCAGAGCAATGTAACGAGAACTGTGTGCACAGCTTCCGGTGGACTTTTTCAGGCAAACAATTCAAAACCAATCCCACCCGTGAACACGGTTTGAAATCCGTCGAATGGGTCTGTCAAGCTCGTGGGTTGTGTGCAAGTGCGAACAGTTTTTTGCTGCAACAAAAATTCTTCGGAGGTTTTGCTCCCTGTCCAGCCTCGAGACTGCGGCTTGCCGAAATATTACGCACACACTACTATTCTGCAAGGCGCTGCGTCTTGCCAGATTCTTCTTCTTAGGCCGTCCTCCAGTGAGGGTGGTTTTTTCTCTTCTTCTTTCCTCTTGATTTCATCACGATGAGTGCTCCCGCGCGGTTTGATACAAAGATGATGGCAATGGTGGTGAGAGAGAGAGAGAGGTTCGGGTACAAAGGTGATGATGATGGCGACAATGATGATGGTGAGAGAGAATGAGAGAGTCTTTAGAGAGTGAAAGTTGGCTTCGAAACACCGGGGGTGATGCCTCCGGTGTTTTCGGTGAATGGTCTTGATGCAGCGCTTGTGTTTGGAGGCACGAGCAGGGAGTGCCCGCAGGTCAGTACATACCGTAATTGGAATAATGCTGAACTGGACTAAAGCTGGGACGGGTTAATGACAGGCCGGGGACAAAGCCTGGGACACCTGGGTAGCTTGCAGCCTGTACCGCTGTCATTGAATGCAGGACCACCAGTCGTGAATACGATGGTACATCTTACCTTGGGTGCGTCTATCTAGGGGTCGAGCTGAGTATTGAGCAGGCGAACGTCTCCCAAGGCGCGGTCAAGCACCAGGGTCGATATTCTGCATAGTAACGCGAACCCTGGGACACCCGGGCCCATTTTGGGGAGGGGCGTCCCAGGTTTTACCCGGTTCAACATTAATCCGATTATGGTATGTCTTCTTCCCTGGTGGCTTCGCGGCTTTCACCCGCGGACCCTTCACACACCTCGCTTTCTGCGTGCTGTTGGGGGGTCACAGCCAGGCACCCTCGTACTGGAGATGACACTTCTCATGCTCGCGGGACTTGCTCTTTGTACTTCTCATTTTATAGGTACACTCACATGACATACATGCACACGAACTTGCCACATTTCGACAAGTACAATACATACTACTTGTAGGACACGTAGCGTCGACGCAGGGCTCTGCAAACACCTGCCTAGAGTTCTCTGTGAAATGCTGTTACGTGACAAGTATAAATCCCAAGTGCGATGGCAAGTACCTTCGGATGCCGAGTAACAACGGTAATCTCGTATGACAAGGTGCGTGGTGTATGCTTGAGTTTAGCACATATTCATCGATATACTAATCTGCTGAAATGTGCGATCTGACGCGACACAAAAATACATACAGCCACGGGTGTGATTAGGGGGAAGGGGGGGTGGGGCGGCAGTCATTTTTTTTAAGTCTCTAAAAAAGAATGGGAGAGAGAGAGAGAGGGGGGGGTGGTCCTGAGTAGTCCATTTATTTTCTGTGGAACTTTTGTACGCGCGCGTGTAGTCCAGTCAAGTTAACTTCCGAACGTCTGTGCGGGTCTGGGTTCGGGCTTAGATTCAAGGTGCTGCGAGTGGCGCGTCTTTTTATCCAGGATTGCTGACGTTTTCACGTTTTCAGGACCACCACCGAGAGCGAGAGAGAGGGGGAGAGAGAGAGAGAGAGAGAGAGAACACGAAACAAAAAAGAGATTCCGTGTCGGGGGGCTGGCTAGTCTCGGACCGGGTTTCCTGGGGGGCGGGTTTGTCACGCCTTAGCAGTCCCAGGGCCTTTCCCCACGCCCACCTGTATGTGTTCTCGTGGTCACCGCTACCGCGCTGACCTTTCCCGAGAGAGCGAGAGAGAAAGTTTATTTCGAGGTACGGTCAACCGCACGATGCCCTCGGGACGAGTCTTCGGCTTTTGCAGGGGCATCCAGCGTCTGGTGGCGTGCCTGTTTGGCCAGCGGGATGGATGGGTTCTCCTTTTCAACGATAGAAGCTGATGCCTTGAGACACCACCGGGAGGACACGTCTGGCGGCTGTCTCTTTTCTCTGGATCTGGTAGAAGGTGGCCAGTGGCAACTATAGTAGGCAAAGAATATTGCAGGTTATCGGGCGCGATATCGCGTTTGTGGGAGGGAGTGAAATCTGAATGCAACGTTTGTGCAGGACACTGTAGCAACAAGTTTTCAAGTAGCGGAAGGAGCCATCCGTATGCCAGGATTCGCTGCGTGACACCGGAAGGGGTCACTTTTGGCGCGATTTCAATTTGCACTGTTGCTGATAGCCTAGCCAGTGAGCGAGCTCGGAAGCAGAATCGGAATTGGAATCACTTCGAACGCGTCCTATCGAGCGGTGCTGACGATGTGTACACTTGGCCACCAGCATGGTGCAACTGTAAGCGACATCAGTCTTTCTGAGGCTGGGGCGGGCTGTGATGCTTCTTCAAGTAAATGGACACCGTAATGCCTGGGATGGCATCTGTCGGTGGATGTCAGTCACGGACACCACACTGCAGAAGCACGCCAGGTTTCACTTCCACTCTTGTGTAGCGGGTGATTCTCACTGGCATGCCGATGGCTCCCCACGCAATGATACCCGATACGGAACGATATCTTATGACATGTTCGAGATGATACTCGCCACCCCATGGAAGAGGGGAGTAAGGTGGTCGTCTGTGGTCTACGTAGTGCCTTGCTGGCTTGGTTGCGAGAACGAGAGAGAGAGAGAGAGACAGAACATGTCAAAACAAGCCCGAGGTGTTATGATTTTCAGATCTGAGGAAAGGGGGAGGGGGTGGCTCCCCCTCGCCTCACCCCTCCAAGCGAGTGTCAAAGTAGCTCCCCTTTGACGGCTGTCGATCCTGATTCATTCCTTCCTTTTTTCTCTGTTTTCTGGCAACACCAGTTGCCACAACGTATGCCTCTTCGGCGGGGCTTCGAAGTGGCCCTGGATCTTTCTGCTCGACGTTCTGCTCTTGTTTGGTACAATTTGCACTTATTTCCCCCATGGCATGTGCTAAGCACGTGTGGCCCTATTTACGCTCTTTTTGGGCAAAATCCAAGATCCTATTTACGTTTTTTGCACTTTTTCCGCCTGTTTTTGCACCCGTTTTGGATCGTAGCTTAACCGAGAGGGTGAAAGATTTCGGACGGAGGAATGTCGGACTCTTCGCGCTTTCGCTTTCTTTCTGTCGTCTGTGATAAGGAGGTTGTACCAGCACTGCCGCTAAGATCATCACCATCATCACAATCGGAAGTTTGTCAGGCACAAGTTCCAACAGGAACTCGAATGGCTTTGTGTCAACGCTTGCCAATATAAAGCTAAGACCTTCAGAGGCTCCTAGTTTGGTCACAAAACATTTCTGAATAGTTCTTCATCGAACGAAGAAATCGAGCCGAGCCACACGGCATGCTATGTCTGTTTTGCTTTCCGGACTGTGGTAACTTGTCTCTTGCACTCTGATGAATGATCATATCATATGCGGCCCTGGCGGTCATCGAAGTAATGGAGTATTTATCATCCCCGAGCCGGAAAAAACGGTATGATACACACCCAATTCCCCCACTCGCGTAAGCCCGAAGAAACGGGTATGCCTGTCATGTGCAGACATACAAGCCAGCTTGCTTCCTCCTCCACCAGTTCTTCGAAAGACCTGCATGGGCCTGCTTGGGTGGCCTTCGGGTGGCATCTTGGACACAAGATATGTGCTGATAACGTACTGATTCAGCATGTATACAAAGGGAAACTAAAAAAATTAACGTGCTGAAATCAGTACGTTTAGCATGCTGAACGTGAGGCCTGACTGTAGCCTGATGCAAAAACAGTGCAAAAAAAAAAGTGCAAAAAAATGTGTTTGGGCAAAATCTCTATTTACATTCACGCTTTAGGGCCACACCTGGTGTTGTGCTGTTTTTTTTTTCTTTTTTTCCTTTTTCCTTCAATTTTACGGAAAGGTTCCGTGCGCCGGCTTGCGGGCGGCACAAGGCAACGGAGGGGTAAGTGGTAAGCGGTGGTCCTGGAAAAGTCCAGGGGCACATGGCAACGGAGGAATGAGTGGTAAGTGGTGGTCCCGGAAAGTCCACTTGCACGTCCACGTCGCCGGTGCCAGTCGTGTCCAACTCCGAGCTGCTGTCGTCCCTCGGAGCAGGCAACGCGGCGGGTCACCACAGGAAACGATGAGCAAGTGAAGCGGCCAGCTCTCCCTCAGAAAAGTCGACTCCCGCCGCACGTGCATTTGACGACACGTGCACCCTCTTTGAAGACATCACCCTGCAACGCGTTTTTAGAGTGAAAAAATCGCTTGAGTTATAGTTCGCTTGAGAATCCGGGGCGTTTTTAGAGTGAAAAATCGCTTGAAACTCCGGGGTTTAAAAGTCTCCGGGTGACCTTCAATATGAGAAGATAGTGCTCTGAGAGTCGTAAGGTGGTGGCTACACGAGGAAAGAGGATCGGTGGGTACCTTCGTTGTTGGTCATGAGTCATTTTTAGAGTGAAAGTTCGCTTGAAACTCCGGGGTTTTAAAGTCTCCGGGACTGTCGCTATGGGAAGATATCCTTTGTGCTCTGAGCTGATTTTTGTGCGATGCGAAGGGCAATGTATAGCTCGTTTTGGAAGAGGAAGACGGCGCTGTGGCGGCTTGTTTGTCCGTTAAGACTTCTGAGTCCTCTGCAAAGAGGGAGAGCTTCGTCTTTTGTACGCAGAAGGTAGACGCACGAGATACTCTCAGGGCAATGAGCCCGACCGAACCACCGCGAGATTCAAGATCAGGCGACCAAGAGAAGGAGGACCCTGGATCCAAGTGTGACGAGCCTTTCTTCGGATCCAAGCTCGACTAAGACGCACTCTCAGAGCAAGAAAAGGGGAAGGCTCGCACAACAGAGAGCGGCGGTGAAGCGACACAGAGTGGGGAGGGTGCTCCGGTCGAGGCGAAAGCGCCGACAAGACCAAGTGGCAAAAAGGAGGAGACGGACGCGACCGGGGTTACAAGTCAGGGACGGTGCAATGGGCCTTCTCCAGGCCCGCGCACTCCAAGCTCTTCCACGATCTCAGAGCAGGGAAGGGAGGCTGTTGAAAACCCGTACACCGCGAGCGTAGGCGAAAGTAGATAGGGAAACTAGAGTTTTCGTTCACCGCACTACCCTGAACCCAAATCCTAGAGAAAACTAGCGAATGGTCATGATCAGAAGGTCTACTTGGGCGTTTCAATCATAGGCTAAACAAAGCAATAGGCACAACCGGACAGTGCTAGACTTGACCAGTGTACCCCAGACCACCAAGAGCCCCACGGTGTTTTGACGACATTGATGAATAAACTTTCAGAATTCCTCACCCGAATTGGAAACGTTTCTCGGACCACCAGACCTGTTCTGCGCATGGAATACCCGGGCATCCCCCGATGCCAACTGGAGCGCTGCCAGGGTGCCAAAAATATGCCTTCGCTCTTTCGCTATCCTTTCAAAAACTGCTGCGTTGACGCATCCACATTTTTTGCGAGCAGGCGGAGTTTGGGCCCTCTCTTCAGGTTGTTCTTCTTCTTTTTCACCTGGTATGTTTTGAGTTAGGGATCTCCATGTGAAGCACGGACATGTAAACTGTGAGAGTGACATGATCTGCAGTTTGGTGTTGGTTCGCTCATTGTGCAGGCTTACATTTTTGGAGCACATTGCAATGTGCTCCAGTAGTATCCAAAAAAAAGAAAACACAGAAATACTCGAGGGACTGCCTTGTGCTCATTTCGAAGGAGGCTAGAGGGGGAGAAAACAATACAACTGCAAAGTGGGTCTTTTTTTACGCTTACACCCGCCACTGTGTTTCGTGTGGGCTACAGCACATTTACCTCCTTTGATCTATCGCAACTGGCAGTCCTCGAGTATTTCCTACAAAGCAGGTGCTTATACAAAAAGAAACCCTACGGTGCCGACACTGCTGACCAGGGTTGCTGTCAGAGTGCAGGGCTGGGAGACCGAAGAAGAGGAGGCAGGTGCGACCCGGCAGAAAGAAGCTGCGGCAGGATCTGAAATGGCACGGAGAGAGCGGCGCCGGCCACGCCGTTTGGTGGCGGCGCAATGAACAAAGGTTTCGTTGACGCGCGTTGTGAAGTTCCATCCCACCCCCACCCCTTCCAGCGACAGCAAGTGCCAGACGACACGGTGGAGTTCATCGGAAGCTGGAGCTGAAGCTGGAGTTAAAAAGCGGGTGCGTGTACACGCGCTTTGGTTGTAGCACACCCGCTTTTTCGGGTGTGTCTCGGCCACCTTCTTTCACTCCAGCTTTCTGAGGTTGGACGCCGCCTTGTAGCCCGTCCAGAGGCGGTTGATTCTTTTTGGCAGGGTCTTCTACCAGCAGGGGGTTGTTTAGGGTGGGCTCATTTTCTTTCTTTCTTCCCCTCCACCCTTCTCCCAACAGCAGCGAGTATCGCACACTTTGGTGGAGTCCAGCCTCAGCAGCTGGGAGTTAAAGCTGGGGGCTAAAACTGGAGTTGAGACAGCGGGTGCCACACGCTTTTCGGGTGCAGGTTTGCACGCGTTTTGGTTGTAGCACCCACTCCACCCTATGATGCTGGACCTCACCGTGCACTGACCTACCCAGAGGCGGCTGGTTCCGGTTGGTCGGTGTTTTTCCTGCCAGTGGGTGTTGCTTGGGGGTAGCTTCTTGATTTTACTTTTTTTCTTGCACACTTGCTCAGGGCAAGGCGGCTCGGACTTCGGGTGTCGATACCAAGTAAGGAATACACCGGTTAACTAATCTTTTTTTTTTTTTTTTCTTTTTGGTGGGGCGAGACTGGCGGGTTCCGTGCGACATATTTCCCCCCTTTGAAAGCTTAAAGGGGGGGGGGGGGGGGGGGGGGGTCGAATAATAACAGTTATTTGACACACGTCTGGTTGTTTAAAAACACTGCCACTATTAGTTTCTGCTACTGTTCGGCTACCCGGAACTTTTAGTATTCGACAAATCGAATATTGTTATTCGACCCCCCCCTTTGGCTCCGAGCGGCAGAGTTCTTCTTCGGGAGAGAGAGAGAGAGAACACATCAAAACAAGTCAAAGGGTGTGGGCCTCCACCGTCAGGTGGGCCCCCACCGTCAGGTGGGCTAGGCTAGTTCCGGGGTGGCTCCCTGGGAGGGACAGGGACGGGGTTAGTCACGCCTTAGCAGTCCCAGGGCCTCTCCCCACCCACCTGTATGTGTTCTCGTGGTCACCGCTACCGCGTTGACCTTTCCCGAGAGAGAGAGAGAGAGAGAGAGAGAGAGAGAGAGAGAGAGAGAGAGAGAGAGAGAGAGAGAGAGAGAGAGAGAGAGGCATGGCCGCAGCTACAGTGGGCAGCGATCCCGCGTTGCGAACCCCGCGCACAAAAGAGAATGTTCGCATGACCATCTGGTGCATTATGGAAGGTTGTTCCTTCCGTTGTTTCGCCCGGGGGGACCTGCAGGAAGAAAGCGAAAGCTCGAAACTCCTTTTAACCCTTTACGGACGGGGACATATACTTATGCCGAAAAGGCCAGAACCCGAGCTTGAGTTCAGACACTGCGCCTCCAATGAAATGACACGTCAAAAAGAATCAATGTTGCTGCTGTATGAGAAGTGGAGTCTTCTGAAGTCTTGAAACTCTCGGGTTTGGTCCAAAGGTTCCCCAGGAAGACTTTCTGCGCCTGGGCACCTCTCCGTAGGGGGGTAAGACTGTTTCGACTTCTTTGTTCGAGCACCTGAGAACATGTTTTATGTGGGCTTTCTTGTAGGTCTTGGCGTGTAGGTTACAAACCTCTCATTGAGAGGGGTTTCCTGCACTTTTTAGCGTTTCCTTTTTCGTTGGCTTCGTTTTCTCTTTCATGTGCAACCGTCCAGTCTTTCCGGGGGAAAAAAACAATCGGAGTTGTTCTGTGTTAAGAAAGCGGGGATGGTTTTGGTGGTGAGCGGGGGGAAAATGTTTCTTCGGGGGGAAAATGTTTCTTGGGGTTGGTCTTGGTTTCGGGGGGGTCAGGTCAGATTCTGCCAACGACTCCGCAATCTGGCCGCTTAGGGCCACCCCTGGGGGGGGGGGATCATAGTTTAGACAGGGCACTGCCTCTCGTGCATGCGGGGGGGGGCGAATCTTGTCGGTTTAGGAATGCGGCCGCCAGGTCTGAAAGAGGGGGCGGGTGCACGGATTGCTTTGTTTCTCACACCCCCCGGACCTCAGCAGAGTGGATGCGGGGGTGAAAAAGTGCGGGAGTGTTGATCCGGGTAAAACCTGGGACACTCCCCAAAAATGAGCCTGGGTGTCCAGGCTTTCCCCGGTTCGGCATATTTTTTTTTCCCCCGGAATTTTCGACTTTGCGTAAAGGGGGGGGGGGGTCGAATAATAACAGTTATTTGACACACGTCTGGTTGTCTAAAAACACTACCACGATTTGATCCTGCTACTGTTCGGCTACCCGGAACTTTTCTTATTATTCGACAAATACGAATAGTAACACAGTGTTATTAATCGACCCCCCCCCTTTACGTTGCAGAATATCGCGACCCTGGCGCTTGCCCGCGCCTTGGGGTGCTCAATACTCAGCTCGACTCCTAAATGCCGCTGTCAATAGGAGGCTGCAGGACTGCCACTGGTGCAGTCACGCAGGTGACTACTGGGACACGTGTCCCAGGTTTTATCCGGTCTGTCATTTACCCGTTCCAGCTTTAGTCCAGCTCGACAAAATTCCAATTACCTACCCCCCCCCCGCCGTGCATAAGATGGATAGCCAAGCCCCCTTGATTAAGATGGATAACGGGCGAGAATGCCAATCCATCTTAAGGGGGGGGGGGGGGGGGTTGCAAGAAAGGGGGGGGGGGGTACGGTATATACCGTAAATGGAAATATATTGGACCGGACAAATATTGGACCGGACTTAAGTTGGACCGGACAAATCTTGGGACTTTGGCCAGAAATTGGCAACTTGGGACTTTTGTCCGGTCCAACATATTTCCTATTCGGCACACAACACAATGCAAAGTTTGACTGGAAACCCACAAAAACAGAAGGAAAATAAAGGGAAAAAAAGAGCAATGTTGCGGTACGTCGTAAAGCGTGAACCGTTTGCTGTCGTTTCGGCAGAGGTCAAGAAGGAAGCCCGCGCTGATGCTGTTGCCAAGGAGGTAGTTGCGAGCGCGCCTCGCAAGGGCCAAGAGACATACAAGGCTTGGGCAGCAGATACAAAGCTTGAGATAGCCAAGTTGGTCGCAGATCTCGGGCTCACCAAGGCAGTTGCCACGTGGAATGACAGGCCGAATGCTCGGAAGGTAACGAAGGGCTCGGCCGGACGATTCTATGACGCATACAAAGACGAGCTGAAAAAAACCGTGAACAAGAAGAGGCTGTACGACGACGAAAGAGACGAGAGAGGCATTGCCCTTCCCGTGGCTAAACGAGGACGTCCGAGGATGCTTGCAGAAGAAGAACAGGAAGAGCTGTTCAGGATACTGAAGGCGATGCGAGAGGCAGGCGGGGTGATTACAGCTCAGGTTGTATCGAGTGTTGCGAGGGGTATTGTGAAGACTTCCAGAAGGTCGCCCTCAGGTACGCGAGAACGTGGCAGCCATCGCACTGGTAAGCAACGTCAGGACTCTCCTACAGAGTGTTTCCCATCCTGGGATGTGATACCACCAGATCCGGACCAAGCAAGAACCAAGAAGGCCAAAACTCGAAAATTGCTAAGTACGCAAAAGCCTCCCGAAAAATGTTGGGCCGGACAAATCTTGGGACTTTCGGCCAAAAAGTGGCAACTTGGGACTTTTGTCCGGTCCAACATATTTCCATTTACGGTAATAAGTGCCACTTGTTACATTACCCAAAGAAAACAGCTAACAGGTGCGTCGTGTGTCGACCTAGCCCACCTGAAGGCGGTTGCTTTCTGCCGACAGGGCTTCCTCACCGCGCGAAAGCTTTTTTGGAATGTCTCCGGGGTACCGTGTTGCGATGTTCGTTGAGTGCGCTCTATTGTATGCGGCGCGAGCACAGAGTATCGGTCTGTCAGCTCGTCTTTTTAGTGGTTTTGGCCATTATTTACGGACACAATGCACGGTTGGCCTTTTGATAGTGACTCGAAACTGCGGGATATCAGAGCCACCGGCGACCTTCAGCCATTGGACTACCTTTTAGCGTTTGTTGTGGTTTTGGGGCTTTTGTTCGCAACAGGTTGCGCGAGGTCGTTCAAGGTTTAAAGGGCCGGTTAGCCAGAGTCTCCGGTTGAGGCTGGGAAGGCGAATGGTGAGGTGAGGGCGGAGGAGGAGGGTTTAGAGTGAAAGGTTCGCTTGGAAACTCCGGGTGATTTAGTTGGTTTTTTTTGATTCGGTTTTGGGAGCGAAGCATCCACCTGCTGTTGCACACAACAGGAGAAGGCGTGGTTTTGCCGCCTACTTCGTTCGTGTTGATTTACTTTGTTCTACAGCTTTCCACCATGCCACACATATGCCACTCGTTGACCGAGACTGCTATTGCCAGGCAGGTGCAGAGGTGGTTCTACTCCAATGGGGAACCCATGAGGCCGCCACGCGACTCTGCGTGATTCTGCCACACACGCTTGTCGTTGTTCGCTCACACCACCGTGCGTTGCTTTAGAGTGCTAGTTCACTTTTCTCACTCAGGACTTGACCTGTTGTGTTTGTGTGATTTGTTCGTGTAGGGGTAGACCCGCATGACCTCACGTCCGTTCAACACGTGGTTCGGTAGTTACAGCACTTGGGATCCCTTCTGTTCTTTGTCAGGCAGCATCGTCGAGCACGTCCTTTCAAGCTGGCGCTTATGTAAAAATGAGGACATGACAAAATACTCGAGGGGCTGCCTTGTGCTTACTTCGAAGAGGAGGCTAGAGGGGGGGAGAGACAATACAACTACAAAGTGGGTCCTTGTTGTTGGACGCTTACGCCTGCCACTGACCCCAGATTCACCTGTGTTTCGTGTGGGCTACAGCACAATTTACCTCCTTCGATATTTTGCAACTGTCAGCCTCCTCAAGTATGGCAGCCTCAAGTATTTCCTACAGATCAGGTGCTTATACAAAAAAGACGCGTACGATCTGTACCCCTCTGCAGTTCGAAGAGCCCTCGGGCAGGGGGGGGACGAAACTCGTGTCGTATCAAGGCACGTCATTTTCCACGGACTCTGCGTACGGTTGGGCGGAACCTTCCCGGGAAAGAGATGCCCATTTGTTGGCTATATTTCTTCTTTCCTTTGGTGTTTCTCCAGGGGTCCGTGTTTATAACAATGCCCTGACGCGGCTGAGCGAGAAAGGAGCTGAATGTGCCTTGCGAGGCGTCATAACTCGGTCTCTTCCCTGATGATGACATGAGTTTCTTCCTTATTATCCACGTAGGCGTCGTAGTTCAAACTTGATATGCAGCAACAATCGTGTGTTGTGACAAGAGACCGCACAAGCATGCGTCGTAGTATCGCTGGGTTGTCTTTCTTTTCAGCGTTATTTGTGGATTAGAAGGTCGGTGGTTCTTTTTTGGTACAACATACCCGCGCTGGACATGTCAGTACAAAAAAGAAAGTTGGCAGCGTTGGAACCTGCCATGTAAAGATACAAAACATGGCCCTTCGCACACACGTGCTCAACGACGGGGGGGTGTCTTTTTTCGTTTCTTGTTTTTTTTGCTGAGTGCTTCAGGAATGCAGCCTTGGGTCCTGGAGAGCATTTCTAAGCTACTTTACACTTTTTCGTCACAAAATAAGGACAATTTCGGGTAATTCGAGCGTATCAAGATACAAGACCCCAGGAGACAAGCCACCTGGTCCAGGCCAAAATCGGTGAATTTCGGGGGGTAATTCCTTTGTGGCGACCACTTTCTGCAGTCGGCCCTGGCGAAGGTGGGGCGGAAGGTGCAGTATTGCGGCCCCAACTTGCGCAGAGCGGCCATGTGCTATGCGTGCCCCGAAGAGGAAGGAATAGGATGAGAAGGAAGGACAGACTGCGAGTCACGGTTTGACAGGTAGTGACAGGATCAGCTGCGGTAAGGAGAGCAGGAAATGTTCTACCAGAGGCCCCGCGCCGGCCGGGTTTCGAAGCGATCGCGGGACCGCAGACCTACGCGGCTGCGGTATTGGCTGGATGGGATGTGCTGGTCGGTGGTGGGTGACGTCTCGATGGCAGAGCTCGCCGTCGACTTTGAAGTGTGCACCAAACTAGATCTTCCGGGCAGTGTCGTAGCGACGACGGACGGGACACCGTTGAGCATGCGTGCGAGGGTACTCGCAAAACTTTTAAAAACCGTCGGGGATGCGCTGGAGCGAAACGGCGACGGACCGCTTCTGCCAGACAGGAAACTGGAGAAGATAGGGTCGCTGAGAACGGTGGGAGCCCCGCCGCCTCACGGGGTACGAGATGAGGCCGATCTTCCGTGGTGGTACGGAGACGATGGAAGTGCTCGAGACACAGCTGACGACGGCACGAGTTCAGCGACGAGGCGTGGGGGATGGATCTTTTCCCTACGTGTGGAGGTGGAAGGGCAGAGCGTGCGGCGAGATGGGCGGTGTTCAACGCTACGGAACACGAAAAGTGGAGTGAGCGGGTGTGCCACGAGCACCAGAAAGTGAAGTGCGGCGTGTGAAAGCGCCGGTGCAGCAACCGATGAACCTGGACGAGCAATCGAAGAAGAAGCGAGGCACCAAACGCGCGCCTGAGCGCTACGATCTAGTCGAGCTATAGAGGCGAAAGAATGACACATCACGTACGAAGAGATAACCGCGACACCGCAAATCGCCACAGATTATTTGCATTCTAACCCAAACTATCAGAGGCGGTCGCGGTCGAAGACGGCAACCCGAGCGAGGAGCAAGGTTGATAACCAGAATGACAGTCATAATGGCCATGCTGAAGGCAAGGTTGCGTTGCAGGAGGAGAAACTGGTGCTTGGCCGAGGATAAGATGGCTATGGCGGCAGGGGCAGAACAGAGAGACAGCGAGTCCTTCTTGTGGGGTAGTCACGCCTTCGCAGTCCCAGGACCTCCGCCCACTTGCATACAGCCGTCGACTGGCCTTTCCCAAGAGGACGAGTTGGAATGCAGGTACCATCTCCGGAGAGCTTCCGGTTTCTCCCAGAGTAGAGGAGCTGATGCAAACGCCACCTGGGCTTCTGAACGTGATTGCAGATCACCTTCTTGCCCAAACCCAAGAGGGATTGGAGTGTCGGAATGGCGCGCAAGGAGAGGCTCTGGCTTGTTTGCTTCTTTCGCTGGCGAGAGGGAGACTTCGGACACGGCAAAGCCTTGGGTTCTTCGGGCTCTGCATCCTTCTGTTCCAGAGATCGTAGAGCAGTTTGCCCACAACATCATTAACCTTGAATGGCATGCTTCGGGTGAGGGTATGCATTTTATCAAGAAGTAACTTCTTATCAGCTTCCCTTCCATGCAGACAGTAACTTCTATCAGCTTCCCTTCCGTGCAGACAGTAACTTCTTATCAGCTTCCCTTCCATGCAGACAAGTTGGACTCAAGCACATATTTTCGTCTATCACCGGACTCTTGATTGCGTGCTGCCAATTTTATCTGTGGGCTGTCCAAGATATTCTGCAGATCTCGATCGGTCAGGCCTCTGCCATCCGTCACGATAACGCGATTATTTTCAAGGACCAGTACAAGCACGCAATGGTGGCAACTGTGCTTTTCCTACAGTCCTCTTGGGGAACGTTGAAGGGGGCCCGGTAGCGAGCTTTACTTAGGTTCCTGCAAGCGTGAGCCAACCGACTTCTGCGAGTCCTGCGATAGCGTTCGAGTCTACTTTCCAACGAATCCTTCATGCCACGGCGTGACGAAAGCACCACCCCCGGCACCCCGAAGGCTCCATTTTTCAAAAGGCTTGACCCTGTTGTGGAAAGCCCAAGCAAGAGGAACCGTTTTGCTCACTCCAAAGCTCCCGGTTTGGCGCCGGTGCGTGGCGTTTGAAAAAGTCCACTACAAAAAAAAAAAAGACACCCCAAGGTCAGTTCCCCGTAGTTCCCCCGTAGTTCCCCCTGGCTATACCGACCACACCAACGACGCCTTTTCTTTTTTCATTCTCAAGCTCTCAAAGTTGTATTGTGGAGTTCCACTGCAACTTTGAATTAACTCGGACTTTGCTAACTGTACATAGTAGTCCTGGTTGCTCCCACATAGATTCATACAGAGCCGAAGCTTACTCAGAATGCCCTGGCAGTGATGGACCACTCGAAGGAGTTTAGAAGCCCTAGTCTTCCCCCACTAGCAAGTGTACAGGCAGATTCTTATTCTCTGCGGCGGAAGCTACCTTGAGATTGCCTTCATGTTACTTCAGTTTTCTTTTTCACCTGGTATGTCTTGAGTTAGGGTCTCCTGAAGCACGGACATGTAAACTGTGACAGTGACATGATCTTCAGTTTGGTGTTGGTTCGCTCATTGCTCAGGCTTACATTTTTGGAACACAATGCAATGTCTCGAGAGAAAAAAAAGGAGTGCAAGCGTGTGTTAATTCTGGACTGTTTCTTGGGCTACGGCGCAGGATTTCCTTGGCCGGAACGAGGGGGGATGGCATTGACGAAGAACGTCTGGCGGTGGAGGGTGCAGGGGGCGTGATTAGAAGGCAAGCGGACTCCGCGACGGTTGCGCAAACGAATGCCACCGCGGTGTCGCCGTTTGTTGTGGGCCCTGCGTGCAGGCTCCTTGTTTACCTGCACGACAGGGTTTTATGTGGAGTTTTGTGTTTTTGTGTTTCCGACGATCCGAATGGACGTACAGATTGGTGTCTTTCGACCTTTTTTTTTTTTTTTTCTGAAATTCGGGCAAGAACTCGGGCGGTGGTATGTAAACGGCTGGGCTTGCGCAAAGTCTGCAACCGCCTGCACAGTACGGCGGAGTCCAGCCTACAGTTTGAGCGACGGCCGTCTCCTTCACGATAGTGCTGTTTATACCGGCAACAGGTCTCCGTTGGCAGGCCGCTTCTTCGCACATCCCTTGTATCGGGGCTTCCTGTGTAGCGCATATTTCGCCGGGGCGAGCCGTGTTCACCGCGTCCTCCGGCCTTCTTCGGTCGCGACCCTCCTGATCACACTGGAATTTCGTAATTCCAAAAGAAGACGCTTGCAACACTGTAGGCTCGTGACGCTGTAGGCTGGTCATTTTTCATTTGTTTGGAACTCCGGGTTTCCCAGGGGGTTGGGATCCTCTTGCAGTCCGCCAGATCCATGCGGACTCTCGTGCAGAGCGTGGTAGAGCAGAGCAGGTGTGGTTCGCTCCAGCAGTGCAAAGATGCGTCCAAGTCGGTTCCGGGATCTTTCTTAAGTCGGGCCGTTCCCCTCCCGATAGACCGTGATGCCGGGACACAGGGGCAGACCGGCTTCAAATTCTTCTGTACCCCCAGAAAACCGACCCCCACCGGGTTACCAAAATTCATCTTCCAAGGCTGCAAGCTCAAGCTGTTGACATACACGCACCCCTCCCCGGTGGCCGGGAAACTGATGTTTTTGTACTGCCTCTTTCGGATCTGCTCCGGCCGGGCATAGTTTAGGGTCAGCCACAATACGATATGGGTAAATGCCAAACCCCCCCCCCTTTGCACTTCAGCCAAAAAGAATTCTTAGTCAAACCCGGGTACTTCTGGGCCCAGGATCCCCCCAAAAACAACTTCTGAGTGTTATTTCTCGCCAGATGGGCCCCCGTGCCATGCATAGGAGCTCACAAATCCATGGGGCGTCTAGTACCCACCCCCCTTGCGACATGACCCAAAACAGGGTCAAAAACGGGCCTTTTTTTCTGATATTCTACTGTGGTGTGGGGGGGGGGTGGCATTTACCCATATTGGTACCCCCGAAAACCGAACGAAGTGCGCAAGAACTCCGCGCAAACTACGCAGGAACTCCGCAATACGGGGTGGGGCTACGTTCTTATACTCCGTATGCAACGGGTGGCTAACTGAGTGTCCAAACGGTCCTGGCAGGGCGTATATACCTTGCAAAAAAGTCCAGTACTCATAAAATGTAGCCCTCGCCGGTTCACAAACCCCGCACGAACGACGCCGCAAGCGGCGCGGGCAGCACGGAGTGCCAAGCAACGTAAGAAGGAAGACGAGGAGATTCAGATAGCACAGCAAGACGCCCGAGCCGAGGCCGCCGAAGGACCACAGAGGCGAAAGGCAGAACAGGAAAGGCAGGCGCGGTCGGTACGAGAAGCGGCAATCGCGGATAAGGCAACGAGTACAGAGCAGCCGTCGCGCAGAATAGCAGTAAAGCGACCCGCGTCGCAGGTGGCACAAAACGCAGGAGCCCGTGCGGCAGGGCGTGGAGACGAGGTGATGCAAGACGAAGGGGAAGCGCGAAGCCCCCAGCCCGGACGGAACAACAAGACGCAAGACCAGGCGACCAAAAGAAGGAGGGGGACGCGACCCAGAGACCCGGGCTAAGTAGCTTGGAACTAGTGTGATGGACCTTTCTTCGGAGGGGCTCACGCACTCAAAGATCGACTTATACGCAGGAACTCCGCAATACGGGGTGGGGCTACGTTCTTATACTCCGTATGCAACGGGTGGCTAACTGAGTGTCCAAACGGTCCTGGCAGGGCGTATATACCTTGCAAAAAAGTCCAGTACTCATAAAATGTAGCCCTCGCCGGTTCACAAACCCCGCACGAACGACGCCGCAAGCGGCGCGGGCAGCACGGAGTGCCAAGCAACGTAAGAAGGAAGACGAGGAGATTCAGATAGCACAGCAAGACGCCCGAGCCGAGGCCGCCGAAGGACCACAGAGGCGAAAGGCAGAACAGGAAAGGCAGGCGCGGTCGGTGCGAGAAGCGGCAATCGCGGATGAGGCAACGAGTACAGAGCAGTCGACGCGCAGACAAGCAGTGAAGCGGCCCGCGTCGCAGGTGGCAAAAACCGAAGACGCCGTGCGGCAGGGAGTGGAGACGAGGTGATGCATGACGAACCGGGGAAGCGCGAAGCGACCAGCCCGGACGGACCAACAAGACGCAAGACCAGGCGACCAAGAGAAGGAGGGGGACGCGACCCAGACCCGGGTTAAACAGCCTGGAACTAGTGTGATGGACCTTTCTTCGGAGGGGCTCACGCACTCAAAGATCGACTTAACGCACGTACGCAATACGGGGTTTCGGGGGTACCGATATATGGCCGGATACGATCAGAGCTGTTTTGTAGAGTATTTGACGTTGAAGGACTGAAGAGGCCGATGGGTGGGGGAGGCAGGGGATGGGGGGGAATCCATGTCTTTTTTTAGAGTGAAAGTTTCTTTTTATTTTGTGCGGGCAGTCTCTTTTGTTGTTGCCGACGATCCCTTTTTGTTTTTTTTTTTTTTTTCCCGACGACAGTGTCAGACTAGCCTACCCGAAGGCAGTTGAGTTCTTTAGGCAAGGTTTCTCTACCGGCGGAAGTTGTTTGGGTTAGCGTTGTTTTTTTTTTTTTTTTTTTTAGAGTGAGCACTGCCGGCTCGCCACCATTTGTGTATGATACGGTGTGGCTTTTTGCCGGCTGGTTGTATTCGTTGCCGGGGGGGGGGGGGGGGGGGGGGCGTAGACCTTTCGCAAGGTGGTACGGTGCTATTCGTTCGAATTCCAATAGGAGGTGACCACAGAGGCACGCGTGCCTAGGCTGTGGGTGTTGTCACCCGATGCTCAACCACCGGTTTATCACACGTACCACGTGTTCGTCATACAGATGACCAGTACACACACAAACACACACGACGAGTCCATTTACTTTCGACGGAAACTGCCTGTCATAATATAATTATGACTAGGGGAAATGGGGGTTTGCGGTACTACCGAAAGGCGCTGCAACCAATTATAGAAAAAAGAGAGAAAAGAGAGAGAGAGAGAACACATAAAACAAGTCAAAGGGTGTTGTCGCGCCTTAGCAGTCCCAGGGCCTCTCCCCACCCACCCATATGTGTTCTCGCTGACAATTCCGAGAGAGAGAGAGAGACTAAAACTCTTGTCTGTATGACCACGTCTCCGGGCTTTTGGAGCCTCCAGATGTAGGCGGCCGACAGGTGGGAATGAACTGAAAGGAGGGGAGGGTGGGTAGACAAAAGACCAGAGTACAGCAACGCCGTGCCTGCAACGCGACTTCCCCTTCTGCAGATATGAGCTCGTTGCTCGTCGGGTGTGAATTGCGGTGAGAACGAGATTGTTCTTTGTGACAATCAGCGAAAGAATAGCAGCGTGTGCTTGAAGGGTGCGGTGTTGTTGGAAGATGCCGGCGCTTCAAAGTCACCAGCTACCCTTCTATTCTTTGGGAGGGACGGGGGCTGGACTTTTTCGCAATGCCAACTCGAAGAGTGATCTGATGCTTCAGACCACAGGTGCTGACGAGAAGCTGGGGGTGATCCTTTCCCCATCGGCGAGTTATCATGGTCATGGCTGCATGACGTGCCGTCCTTTGATAAGCTGAAGATGCGTCTTGCATCACCTTTTATTCCGCGACTGCGCCTGGTCCGCATTGCCGTAATCAGAATGATGTAGGTGCTAGCGTTTATTGCGGTTTAAAGGCTCGGTGTTTTAAGATCTAGTAGTAAAAGGGATGCAGACATGTTTGCACGCCGCTTTGTGAACAGTAGACATATTTGCACACACTTCAACTATGGCCGCCATAGTTGTAGTAGTGCGTTGCTCAGGGTAGTCGAAGGCCTGACAATCACACTAATGCAACAAATTACCCCTTAGCCCGGGCGGCGGCGCTTTGGCATGAGCCAGGAACCTAGGGAGCAGCGCGAGAGGCATCATCCACGCTTCAAAGGCCCACAACTATGGCCGGCCAAGTTTGTTACCAATGCGGCCGACAGCAAGAACGGATTCGCTGTGGATTTGGTCTTGGGCCCCACACGCGCGTTCTGCCAGGACTTCCTATGGGGAGAGGGGGGACGTCGCTTTATTTTTCTTGTTCGTGGCGCGAGGTTCATAATACTCGACGTAGCTGCTTTGACTCCGAATGGAAGGGGGAAATATGATTTGTCCTTCGCTTACACCACCGTGTGTTGTTTTCTCACTCAGGACTTTTGACCTGTTGTGGTTGTGTGATTTGTCGTGTTGGGGTAGACCCGCATGACCGCATGTCCGTTCAACACGTGGTTCGGCAGTTGGGAAACCTCGGTTCTTTGTCTGGCAGCTATTGTCGAGCATTCCCCTCCAAGCTGGCGCTTCAAGCCGGCGCTTATGTAAAAAAAGAAGAGCAAACACTGAATCGGAAGTATTAGGACTTTTGGGTGGCCCGGTTGGGTAACGCCGCAGGTACTGTTGCGCAAACCTGGCTCCGACCCAGCGCCTAGCCCCGGGAACGATCAGATGGGGGCCTATCAGCAGTACAGGAAAAGACGGGCAGATGATTTGTTGCTGTTCGTTGTACACACAGCAGGGAGCACATGCATGGATAGCACGGAATAGATCTGGGATAAGAACCGTACACCGCAAGAGTAGGAAAAAGAAGAAAGGGAAATTACAGGTTCCGTTGACCGCACTACCTTGTGAACCCAAATTCTGGACGTGGTTTCAGGGTGGTGAATGGGCAAATGATGATCAGAAGGTCCTACTCAGGCGGTTCAGTTTCCTCGCATATTTGCATGCGGTTTAACAGACCACCCTTCAGATTCTTCGACGAACAATAAAGCTGGTGAGAATGTTAATTCTGAAGCCTCGGCGGAAGTTGTTGGTGCTGAGCAATCCGGCAGGAGCTGGGTCAAATCGGTCTTCTGACGTTGCCTGACCACCGTCTCCCAGCCAGCGATGGCCCCAGCGCGTGATAACTTCAAGAAAGTGAATTGTTTCGCTTGGTCTTAAAGTCTCCACGGGTGGCTCTCGGAAATTGGTCGTTTCTTGTGTTTCCGACGAGACATCGCTGCCGGGTTCCTTCTATTCGCAAGCGCGTTGCCACACGTGGAGAGAGTGTGCGGGTGTCGGTGGATACCTTTGTTGCCATTCGATTGCGGTTTCGGCCAGTATCCACACTACGGGGGGGAAATACTAGCTTTGTGTTTACAGAACGGGCGGGGTAGGCAATACGAAAAGTTCGCGTGAGAGTCCGAGATCCAGTTCTCCGGCTGATGATGGCCAGGAGCCTTGCGGGGGGGTGGTGATAGAAAGGAGAGAGTCCGTGAGCGTTTTTTACCGGTTTTCGGTGTTTGCAACCAACGCTGAGCGACAGTCGCGCACACCCCCTTCAGGGGCAAAGGCCCGTGAAAATACTCGACGTAGCTGCTTCGACTCCGAATGGAAGGGAAGGAAATATAGAGGTATGGGGGCAAATACAATACAAACACAATCTGATTTGTTCTTCACTTACACCACCGTGTGTTGTTTTCTCACTCAGGACTTTGACCTGTTGTGTTTGTGTGATGTGTCGTGTAGGGGTAGACCCGCATGACCTCACGTCCTTTCAACACGTGGTTCGGTAGTTACAGCGCTTGGGATCCCTTCGGTTCTTTGTCTGGCCGTGTCTGGCAGCATCGTCGAGCATTTCCTTCCAAGCTGGCGCTTATGTAGAAGAAACCGTTCTCCGCAACATCGCAAAGGGGAGGTGGCGTCGCTCACCTGTGCCTCTTCATGAAGCAGCATTTCTAGCTGAGACACTCCGGCACTGTTGCCCGAGAGAGCCTGACGCGGCATCGTGTGTATTTTTCTGGCGCCACTCGGTGAAGCTCAGCCTCGGAAGCTGGAGCTAAAAAAGCGGGCGTCACATCTGCTTTCGGGTGTGACTCAGGCGCGCCTTCTCTAACTCGAGCCGCTGAGGCTGGACATTACCGTGTAGTTTGTATGCCGGCTTGTTGGGGGGGGGGGTCGTTGTTATTGGTGCTGGTTTGTGGGATAAGGTGAGGCAAAAATAAAAAAGGGGGGGGGGGGTGTTTTGGCATTGTCTCATATCCTTTATTCGTAGCTTGTTCGTGTAGGCGGTTGTTTCGGCCAGTACCCACGTGCCTTGCATGTGTAGACCCTCCTCAGCAACGACGCCGTAGTAGGTGACAGTCTGTCTCCTTTTCCAGCATCATTTTGCTCTTCGGGTAGGCGGTTTTTTTTTTTTTTTTGGCCCATGTCCGCGCGCGCGTAAATTTTTGGAAACCCCCGGGAAAAAAAAACTTTTGCAAAAAAAAAAACTTTTGGGATCTGTGCATTGGAACCGGTCGTGAGAGCGACTGCAGGCGTAGTCACGAGCGTGTCCGTCTCGGGAAATGTCGAAAACCTGTTCATCACACCGATACTTCACGGCGATGCAAATCGCGTAGACGTTGTTTACCTCTGTGTATTGACTTTGAAGCCGACTATGCCCGGTGCTGGGTTGGTGCGCTGGGCAAGCAATATCGTGATACTTTGACATTGGTGTCAATCTAAACAGCAAGATTTGCGTAGCTTTAGCCAGCTCCTGCTGGACGCAGTCGAAGCACGCGGGATACAAGCACAGCCTCAGCCTCGAAACCGTGCGCGGTTTTACCGGCAAGGCATGTCGGGGGGTTTTGCCGCTGTGGTGCGATTATCACACCGAACCAGTCCGCGGGGCAGTGCACGCGTCTATGCCTTCCGACGCCTGGAGCAGCTACTAGTAGGGACGTATCTGAGACTCGACTGAGCAGGCATTAAAAGGACGCAGGGCAAGCGATGCGTTCGCGGTGCTTACGACATAGTGCTTGCACTTGACCGGCGGCAATGTCTTGTGCCGAGGTATATTTGCGAAGAAAACGGCACTCGTCGCCTGACAGTCTAGACCGCACATCCCTGAGCATAACTGCCTTCGTTGCACACGGCGTCCAACCAATTGCCGTGTGCTACAAGCACCTGCTCGAGACATCACCGGTCTCTTTCGATGTGGGTGTGAGTCGGCGCCGTTTGTTACGCATGAGAAGGTGGCCACTGGCTAAAGCTTGCTGCCCACACAGGGTCGGCAGAGTACCGACCAACTCCGTTTACACCAAGCAGGGCATCTTTGTGTACTCGGGTATTGTCGACAAAGCCACTACACCCGAAGTGACGGTGTCGACGTCCGCCTTTAGAGGTTTCAACAGCAGACCGCCGCAGAAGCCGCGAGAGCAACCATCCTTGCACAAGGTGGAGGAAAGCAGCAGTTGAAGTGCACCATACTATCTGCGGGTAGCTGGCGCTTAATCTCGCCGATGAAAATGCCACCGACCAGCCGTCAGTAGGCTCTCGCACGGTGGTTCGGTAGGACCGTGACATCGCAATGGGGCATGTCAGAAGAGAGATACAAGATTGACGGACACCCGCACAATCGACAGTCCTCTGGTTCACTGCTTTATCGTTCGCGGCGTACCCGGCGAACCGCGATCTCGAGTTTAAACCCGAGTGTTTTTTCTCCTGTGGCATCGTCTATCCTCTGCAGCCTTCGACTATGGAACTGTTGAACTCTAGATTGCCACCGCAACCCTCGGACATATCAAGCTCATCACACTCATCTTTGAGCTCATCGTCCAGGAATTCCACCAACAACGGACACAAAAGTGCCAACAGCGGACCGCCAGTAGTATAGCCGGTACATAAGGTGTGAAGCGGTAGGTAGAGTACATACGGTGTGAAGCGGTGTGTAGCCGGTACATACGGTGTGATATCCAGTAGCAGAAAGTCTTGTGGCAAAAGTTTTTTTTTTTTTCTGAAAAGTTTTTTTTTTGCGCGCGCGCGCGTAAATTTCTGTGGGCCGACGGACATGGGCCAAAAAAAAAAAAAAAAACCGCCTACCCTTACTGATTTTTCTGCTGCAGGGAATCAGTCTGCCCCTCTAGCCGAGAGGCGGTGCCATGCCACCGACCACTTTCTGCAGAGGCCTTTATTCGCATTTTTCCTGTTTTCTTTTTTTTGTGTTTCCATCACTGTAACTCTTGTCTTTACCCCCCCACCCAGGGGTACCTGTAACCCGGGGCCCGGGCCCTGGAAAAAATTGCAGGGTTTTTGGCCCTAGACGATTACCAACGGAAAACCTCTCTGGCACGAGATGCAATTCGTTTACTATTCCATTCCAGGGCCCCAGACTGTCCTTGAGCTCAACGGATTCCAAAGCGTGCAAAAACGTCCTCGGAATGTATATTTCGACACTGCCACGAAACCTGAAGGAGGTTTTCAGGTTCTGGCAGGTCTGGCTCCCGAAAGGGTAAACCACAGCTGTCACCCAAGGTGGGCGTCGAAAGAAAAGTTATTTCTTTGGGCCAGAATCCCTAAAAACCCGCATTTCGGAAGGTTTTTGTCCCACATTCTTCCCAGGGCATTTTGACCATTGCACCTTAGACCTTCCGCCCGCTCAGCATCTGGTAAATGCACGACTGTGAGCTTTTTTTATCAAATGGTATCAAGTTTATTTCGTGATTTCTTCTCGTCTTGCTCTCCGCTTGTTGTGGAAGCTGCAATATTGAAGATTCCATCCTTAGATGGCGTGATTACCGTGGGCCTGGACCCTATCTGGACCCTAGCGCTAACCCGGGTACCGGCTCACCCGAGCCAGCAAGAGTGCACCAGCAGACCACCAGGGCAAAAAAACACAAACCTCCAGAGCAAAAAAAACAGCAAAAAAAAAAACAAGTAGGGTGCCCACATTGGGGGAGTACAAGACAAAGAAGTATAGTGATATTTGCTTTGCGCGGGTATCGTCGTTCCAATGGGGTTCTTTTCCTTTTCTTTTTAGAGTGAAAGTTTTTAGAGTTAAAGTTCGCTTGAAATTCCGGGGTTTTAGGGTCTCCGTGTGACCGTTCATGAATGGGTTCTCTTAGAGCAAGAAAGGGCTATGTGGTTACGGGTTGTATATTGCGTGCACACTTTCGTTATGGGTTATGGCTAGCCATGTCCGGGACTGTTTGTGACCGACACCAAGTACATTCCTTCGTGGAGTGTAGTCTTGGGCCCCCCACGTTCTACAAGTTGAGCAGGGGTTGCCTTGTAGCCCGTACCGGTCTGTTGTCCGCGTTTATATGTATTTTCTCGCAGTGTGGTGCTTGGATTTCGCGGCACTTGCGGTGCTTCACGTGGTGCGGGTTGTTTCCGTCCTAAAATAAGGTTTTTTTTGGGTAGATTTGCAGGGTAAAACTGTTCGTTGCTCGCCACAGTTAAGGCACTCTGGGCACACTGGGTACCCGTGGTTAGTGAGGTTATTCGTCTGATGGAGTCGTCATCAAGTTGAGGGCCGCTTGCAGAAAACAGGAGTTTGTGGTGGTGTATCTCGTGAGTTTCGACATGGTCCTCGCTCCGGCGGCTGCGATTGCTGCCGCTAAAGTTGTTGGCTACTTCGTGGTGCTCCGGCGGCTGCGATTGCTGCCGCTAAAGGTGTTGGCTACTACTCGTGTTCAAGGTGAACTGTGGTTGTGTTGTGAAAGGAGGGTTGTTGGTCTTTCCTCGTGTTCGTGGGTAGTTGAGGAGTGGCTGTCTGTCATTGAGTCGCGATCGTCCGGTGTTACAGGCAGTTCGGCTGGTTTGAAGTTAAGGGGTTGGTGTCTTCCGGCGTATTCTGGCTCTTCCATGCGCGGTTTGCCGTTTTTTTTGAGGGGGGGGTTATGTCGAGTAGTGAAACTAGTTCCCTAGTGTCTAAACCTTGCCGTGTTTCGAGATGACGGCGTCTTTCAGTTGTTTTTCAAAATATTCTTTCGGGTTGCCGTCGACCCCCATTTTTCCCCGCGTGTCAGACTGGCCCACCGAAGGCAGTCGGTTTCGTGTAAAATCGCTTAGAGAGATCCGGGGGTTTAAAGTATCCCGTAAACATTGTCGTAAAGGTTCCTTTAAGGTGTACTAGTGAGCGTATCCTGCGGTAGTGGCAAGTACGTGTGCTTGTGGGTGTGACGATGATCTCAGTAATGGGTAACCCCTGAGCGGAGTCTAGCCCAGTGTGCTTGTGTTAGATCTCAGTTGTGGGTAATCCCTGCGCAGAATATAGCCCATTGTGCTTGTGTGTGTGTGTGTGTGTGTGTGTGTGTGTGTGTGTCTTCGTTACCTATTGCCGACTATTCGACTCATTCTAGAGCGCGCTCTCACTTCCTATGTGTCTCGTCATTTCCGGATCGGGTTTCTTGCGACCGGCACCGAGTTCACGTTCGGCAGAGATGCGATGTTGGGCGCCCCACCTTCGTGGGAGTGTTGCTGCTTCGCCACTTTGTCGTAGACCCCACTTGTGGGTCTTGCGGGTCCTCTAGCCTCCGCGTCGCTGGCCTTGCAAGCACAAAAGTTTTCACCAGAAACTCCTGTGGCTAAAAGACCTTTTTTAACCGGCCTGTTTTGAGAGAACTTTTTTTTGGTGAAGAAACCTTTTTTTAACCATGCAGGATAATCCCTGTCGAGAAGACCTCGCCAGCAGGGTCCACTTGGTCTGTCCGTACCATTTCAAAGTGTTGTAGGTCTTAAAGAGCCGGTGCACCAGAGTCTTCGGTTTAGCCGTAAAGAGGTGGAACGAAGAGGTTGGGAGAACATTCCGGAGTTTGGGTCTTGCACTGGTAAACAAAACGACGGCTTTCTTTGCAGTTTTTTTTTTTTTTTTTTGATTGTCCTGTTGAACCGGAAATGTTTCATTTCGTACAACACGGGAACTAGTGTGAAGGAGATAGTTTTTTTTTTTTTTTTTTTCGCAACATGGGGTTTCCCCTGTGTTTATGTAACATTTTAGGATTTCTACACTTCGCGGCGTCGTGAGAAAAGCCGTTCGTGGATCGGCATTCTCCGTTTTCAATGGCCATCTTCCACGAGTGTTCTCGTGTTCCTCTCCGATTGGTCTGCTGCTGTGGGGCGTCCTAGTGGGGGTCATCTCGGAGTTCTACGCGAGACGGGCAGCGATATTTAGAGCCTCGGGTTGACCTTTGAGGCGGGTGGACAAACTCGTATGTGCACTTGCACTTCCGCAGCCAAGGATGTGACCGGCCCCCGCGCGCGTTGCTCTTGGAGTATGAGATTGGCAGAGTTCTTAGTGAGGAAGTTCGCTTTGAAACACCGGGCAGTCCGGTTGACATTCGCAACACGAGATCCGTTAATAACAACAGGTCGGCGGTTACACGAGGTGTGTTTGTAAGTGGTGTGATCCACTCGGGTATTTAACGGGTGTACTCGGAAGCACTTGAGAAGTACTTGGGAAGTTCACGGGAAGTACGAAATGCAAAAAATCGCCAGAAACTCGCCATTTTACCCTATTTGGAGTGTATACTTGGGAAGTACTCGGGAAGTTCTAGTAAGTTCATGGGAAGCTAGGTTTTCTACTTGTGGATCACCCCAGTAAGCTTCCTAGTTCATGGGAGGTTAAGTT
>JAPJBO010001264.1:0-55552 GCA_030068145.1 Diplonema papillatum | reverse complement strand
CTCAGTCCAGGGCAGCCCTGTTGGTGTTCGGAATCTTTCAACACGAGTAGCAGAACCAGTGTTGAATGCCAACATTAGTCATGACGAACCGCGGGATCGTCGGAACCACAAGAGTCTAGTGTTTACCGACCACGTGTAGCTGAGCCTCAGAAAGCAAAAGGTCGAAAAACACCAATCTGTACGTCCCGCGAGATCGTCGGAACCACAAGAGTCTAGTGTTACCGACCATGTGTAGCTGAGCCTCAGAAAACAAAAGGTCGAAAGGCACCGATCTGTACGTCCCGCGGGATCGTCGGACCACAAGAGTCTAGTGTTTACCGACCACGTGTAGCTGAGCCTCAGAAAACGAAAGGTCGAAAGGCACCAGTCTGTGCGTCCCGCGGGATCGTCGGAACCACAAGAGTCTAGTGTTTACCGACCACGTGCAGCTGAGCCTCAGAAAGCAAAAGGTCGAAAGACACCAATCTGTACTTCCCGCGGGATCGTCGGAACCACAAGAGTCTAGTGTTACCGACCACGTGTAGCTGAGCCTCAGAAAGCAAAAGGTCGAAAGACACCAATCTGTACTGTGGGGCGTGCCGGTCCTGCGGCTCGTGTTGGCCGCCATTGCAAGCGAGCTGGTGGTCGACGTCCTGATCCCGCTGGGACTGACACCCCTAAGCCACCAAGAACGCCCAGCTTTTTCACATCCTGCCTGCCAAGACCATTCAGCTACCGCTCAACAATCCTGATAGTTCTGCAGACTGCTTCAAAAAGCTTCTGATAAGTACTCGAAATGCCACCTCACCAGACCGCTGGCCTGCACGTGGAAGCCCCTGGCTCACCCGAACCAGCTAAAGTGCACAGGGCAAAAAATCAGAAACCTCCAGAGCAAAAAAAAAAAAAAAACAGCAAAAAAAACCTTATTTTAGGACGGAAACAACCCGCACCACGTGAAGCACCGCAAGTGCCGCGAAACTCAAGCACCACAATGCGAGAAAATACATATAAACGCGGACAAACAGACCGGTACGGGCTACAAGGCAACCCCTGCTCAACTAGTGCTCGCCTGCCTTGATGGCACTTGCACCTTAAAGAACTCAATGCTCAACTTGTAGAACGTGGGGGGCCCAAGACTACACTCCACGAAGGAATGTACTTGGTGTCGGTCACATACAGTCCCGGACATGGCTAGCCATAACCCATAACGAAAGCGTGCACTAAATATACAACCCGTAACCACATAGCCCTTCTTGCTCTAAGAGAACCCGGACACACGGAGACCCTAAAACCCCGGAATTTCAAGCGAACTCTAAAAAAACAAAAAAAAACAGGTAGGGTGCCAACATTGCCGCCCCCCCCCCCCCCCCCCCCCCCCCATATGCCGATGCCGCTGCCCTGCCAGGCGCTGGGCGCGGCCGAGCTGGACGTGGTCGCCGTGCACGGCAAGATCTGCCGGCTCCGCTGCGAGCGGACTGGGCAGCTGTACTACGGCAGCTCCAGCGGCATCGCGGCGCCGGGCCGCCGGCTCGGCTTCGAGCGGCTGGAGTACGTCGAGGTGCGGGCCATCCGCGGCGTGCTGGACGCACCGGGCCCCGCGGCTCCCGGCGGAGCGACCCACCGGCACACCGTCGTGGCGCGGCTGCACCCGTGGGGCGCCTTCCTGCTGCAGCGCGACAACGACGCGGGGGCAGTCACGCTCGCGGCGGCGGCGGTGCTGCAGAAGCACCTGCCGTCGGCCCCTGCCGTCGGCGAGAGCGTGGCGCTCCCTGAGCAGTGGACGTGCGACCAGGTCATCACCGTCGGACAGGTGGTCCCTGACGGGTCCGGGGTGTTGCTCGTGGCCGCGGCATACGGCCCGCGGGGCTGCTTCTTCGACGCGCACACCGGCGTCGACACGGGGGAGAATACAGTCGAGTCGTGGTTTGTCCCCCAGGCGCTCCTACCCGGCGAGCGCCCTGTGCTTGGGGACATCAGCTACATGACGGACTACAAGGGAGTGCGCGGGTCCTCGGTTCTCGCGCGTTGCGTCCCTGGCGGCGGGTCAGACGGCGTGCAGCTCCGGGTGACAGAGGCCGTGGCGGCGCTGCAGTGCTTCGAGGCGAAGAGCAAGGCCGGGGACACTGTGTTCCTGCCGTACTCCGTTTTACGCACGGCACTTCCCCGAAAACCATCTGTTGGCGATGAGATTTGTCTCGCCAGCCCCGCCTGGGTGAGCACCACGGCGGTCCTATCCGCCTGTCACCCGTGCGCGCTGGGTGACCGCATCATCACCCAGCAGTCCCTGTCCAACCGCGACGCCCCGACGCCTTCCCCAGCCATCTCCACCCCGCAGCCTTACACGAGGCCAACCCCCGAGCCTGGGCCGCGGAGACCCAACGATCCCCCCGCTCCCCTTCCACGGGAGCACCAGCAGCCGCCGCCGCTGCAGATGCGCTGGGACGTGACCGCTTACGCGAGCGTCGGGGTGATCGACCAGGACGGGCTGCAGCTGAGCCTGAAGCGGAACTCGACCACGGCCGAGTATCTGATGGGCCCCTGGGTGTGCCGGCGCTGCCTCGTGACCGAGGGTTGGACGAGCGTCGACGTGAAGATCGTTTTCGACTGGATCGAAGTCATGGCTGGGCAAGAGGTGACCTCGGCGCACGTGCAGTACGTCGAGGATGCCGAAACCGGGCAGCGGTGGGCGGGGTGCTACTGCGGCACGGCGGACCCGCAAATTACGATGGAAGAGGTGATGAACACTTTGCGCGGTACATTGCAGCGATGCAGTGAAACCCGCGAAGACAACCTGTACGCCTTCCTCGCCCGAGAGCTGATGGCCAGTCGTGCGCTGCATGTCGCCGACCAACTGTACATCATCCTGTCGAAGGTTTTAAACGTAGACGGGTTCGAACTGACGGAGGACCCGAAGGCCGTCGACGACGGCACCTTCACCCTTATTCTAGACTCGATGAAATGCCTCTGCAGTGCCGCCGCGGACGACGACCTGTCTGTGACAGAAGCTGTCGAGCTTTGGCGGCACCGGCAGGTGCTGGAGCGTGTGGTGGCCAGCTTGAAGATGACCATCAAGCGGATGAACACGCTCGCGACCTTCTTTCTCGACGGAGACGCTGAAGACCGCCCCCGGGAACGCGTTCAAGACCCTCGCATTGACCGCGCGGACATCAAAGCGGAGATGAAGTTGCAGGCCAGGACCAGGAGGAACGAAATCAAGGCGATGATCAAACAGGAGCAGCTGCTTCTCGCACAAGCTGGGCCGAGCCAGTCTTCAGCCGTTCCCTGCACGTAGCCGACTCTCGATACTTCATCGAAGGTCTTGAAATGTCAAATGACACGCTGCGTCCGTCAACTTGAATAACCATACGCAACGACCAAGTCAAGGCAACGATCTGAGAACAGCTGCTTCGCACAGGGCTCTCTCTATACTACGTCGTATCGAACGGGGTCTTGACAATGTCGAATGGCACGCTGCGTCTGTCGTGCACGACGAAAGGCAACGACCAAGTCAAGGCAATTGTCTGAGAGCAACAGCTGCTTCTTCAACGCAATGCCGGTGGTCCCGTCCGCGTTACCGTTTCCACCTGTACTTTGTTCCACTACGTGTACACCACCTGGCATCTCTGGACAGTGCGTACCAACCTAGGTACCCCTGATGGTGCGTCTCTCTGTGGCGTCTTCATGGTTTAGGTCGTGCGATTGTGGACCCCGCTACGCCTGCATCGGTGGTTAGGCTGTCGTTGCATCTTACGATATCAGGAGTTCGGGCCCTGAGGGGCCCAGACCGCGGGATTTTCAGTCGGCTGCCCACCTCATTCCTGGTGACCTGGCACCCCTGGTGACCTGGCACGACCCCAGCCCGTACGGGCGGGGGCGTATTCTCAGTCTAAGCCGGTCCGCCGCTATCCCCTAGAGCTGCATCGAGTTTGCCGCTGTCTATCACGGTGTTACCACATTACCCCACGGTCTATCAAGTCCATCCTATCCCCTAATGTTCGGAGCTGTCTGTCACGGTACACGATGACCTATCAGGATCAGGATGAGGTGGGCCGGCTTAGTCGTACATGACCCCGCATCTTAAAAGATGAATGCTTCTGCACTGAAGATGAAATGAAGCGGCTTCTTAAACGCGGAACAGTCTTAAAAAAAAAAAAAAACTCGGGATCGACGGTAACACAAAAGTAAAAACGTGCAAAAAAGCAGGGGCTTCTCTCCCTCGAAACACTCTGTGCCCCTTGCTCTCGCTTTCCCACCCACCGCACCCACTTGCTGCCTGCGTCCTGGAGCGCTATGGAAATTCTTTTGGCGACTACACACTCTTTTTCTGCGATGCGAGGACTGCTCATTGTAGCGAGCAACCCCAAACAGGCGCCGCGAATAGCAACTCGCGGCACACAGCGAGAAGCACCCCAACGACGTCATCATGGCATCACCGTGCCTGGCGCTAGTCCAGAATGGATGGGTCTCCTTACCACTTTGTTTCTTTGTGTCAACCATGCACTGTTGGTGCTAAGAAGTAGTAGTTGGCAGCGTACTTCATGAACCTTACCAAAGCAGGCGATTTCCGTTCGTGCGCTCAGGCAAAAGCCCGTAAACAGGCGTCCAAAACAACTTGTAGCCAATGCCCTGGACAGTCAAGAAGCGGGTAGATCAAACTTTTTTTTAAACTCTATTAAGAATGTCGAAAAACACCATGGTCTGTACGCCCGTATGGGATCGTCGAAATCACAACCGCAGGCAGGAAGGGAAGGGGGCCCATCCGCTGGGAGGCATGTTGCATGCCCTTGCCGCCGCTCTGTTGGCGGTGAGCGTGGTGTTCGAGTGGAACGGCAGCTGCGTGTCGGAGTCTGCCTTCGAGGCGCGCTGGTGGAACCCGCTGGGGCGCATGGTGGTCACCGGCGCCGCGGCGGAGGAGCGGCTGCGGCTGCTTCTGGACTGGACCGTCGCCGGGCAAGCCGAGGCGAAGCGGGTGATCACCGAAGCGCACAGCGAGTACCAGCACGTGCACCCGCGGCCCCTGACCCTGCTGCTGTACGGCCCCTCGAACTGGCTGCCATCGGCAACGCGCTGTGCAACGCGCCGGCCGCCGCATCCCCCGCAGCGCCAGCGAAGCCGTGCAACCACCTGATCGTGGCGAGCAACCACAACTCGTGGCACACTGCGAGAAGCACCCCAACGGCGTCATCATGGTATCACCGTGCCTGGCGATCCATACTGGACTGAATACTCTCCTACTGTGTTTCTTTGTGCTACCAATGCATCCTTGGGGCTAATAATTAGTAGTTGGCAACGTACAACATGAAACATGCATTATTGGGACTGATACTGTGTAGTTGGCAGCGTACTACATGAAACTTCCTGGACAGTCAAGAAGCGATAAGAAAAGTCGAATCATACGAATTGTCGAAACACACAACCGGGCAGGCAGGAAGGGGAGGGGCCCATCCGCTGGGAGACATGTTGCATGCGCTCCTTGCCGCCGCTCTGTTGGCGGTGAGCGTGGTGTTTGAGCGGAACGGCAGCTGCGTGTCGGAGTCTGCCTTCGAGGCGCGCTGGTGGAACCCGCTGGGGCGCACGGTGGTCACCGGCGCCGCGGCGGAGGAGCGGCTGCGGCTGCTTCTGGACTGGACCGTCGCCGGGCAAGCCGAGGCGAAGCGGGTGATCACCGAAGCGCACAGCGAGTACCAGCACGTGCACCCGCGGCCCCTGACCCTGCTGCTGTACGGCCCCTCGAACCACGGCAAGACGCTCACCATGGCCGCCATCGGCAACGCGCTGTGCAACGCGCCGGCCGCCGCATCCCCCGCAGCGCCGGCGAAGCCGTGCAACCACCTCATTGTGGCGAGCAATCACAACAGACCCCACGAAGCGCAACTCGCGGCCCACTGCGAGAAGCACCCCAACGGCGTCATCATGATCGACGACATCAACACTGCGGGCCGAAGCCTCCGGGGCTTAATAGACCGTCTCGTCCTCAGAGAGCCAGTATACCGCTCTTCGACTTCACCAGCGGTGCAGACTACAGGCATGATCCTGGTCATGACATCGGACTTGGGAAAAACGGATGGCCCCCCCGCAATTGACGAGGACGGGACGTCCGTGTACTCAGAGCGGCGGCGGGCGCAGAGCTGGTTTGCCGAAAAGCTGACCGACGAGCACAGGGTCTTCGGGCGGACGACGATCGTGCAGTTCTCGGCGCTGCACGAGACCGACTTCTTCGAAATCCTCGAGCACTGGGCGCGGCGGCTCGCCTGCAGGACGGGCGCCGAGGTGTCGTTCTCCGAGGCCGCGATGCGGGTGATGACCGAAGAGTGGTGCGAGGACAACCGGGACCGCAACGGGGCCAACCCGACGCCGAAAGACCTCATTGAGTACCTTGACGAGAAGGCGCAGCAGCACTTCTCGCGAGGGAGGCAGGTCACGACTCTGTTCCTAGAGTATTCCAGCGCTAAGAGAACCCTAGTCCTTTGGGCAAGGGCTGCTGACGATGAGCTGTAAACGCTCAGGCGGCAAGAGGCTGACTATCCAATGAGGTGATCACGCAACAGTCTCAGTCTGTGGGTGGACAGGGCCATGTGTCATGTAGCATGTAGCTCGATGTCCTGCCTGCACCACACCGACCTTTGCGGAATTGTGGAACACTTGGCGTGGCAGACCACAGGCATGATCCTTGTCATGACATCGGACTTGGGAAAAACGGATGTCTCCCCCGCAATTGACGAGGAGCGGCGGCGGGCGCAGGGCTGGTCCGCCGAAAAGCTGACTGACGAGCGCAGGGCATTCGGGCGGACGACGATCGTGCAGTTCTCGGCGCTGCACGAGACCGATTTCTTCGAAATCCTCGAGCACTGGGCGCGGAGTATTCCAGCGCCAAGAGAACCCTAGTCCTTTGGGCAAGGGCTGCTGACGATGAGCTGTGAACGCTCAGGCGGCAAGATGCTGACTAATCAAAAAGCTGATCACGCAACAGTCTGTGGGTGGATAGGGTCATGTGTGCCGTGTAGCACGCAGCGCGATGTCCTACTCCACAACGACCTTTGCAAAATCGTGGAACACTTGGTGTGGCAGACAGCCTGCGTTCAGAGCTGTGACCAAAGTTTCTCCGAAGCTGCGACGTGGGTGGTGTCTTCGGGCGGACGACGATCGTGCAGTTCTCGGCGCTGCACGAGACCGGCTTCTTCGAAATCCTCGAGCACTGGGCGCGGAGTATTCCAGCGCCAAGAGAACCCTAGTCCTTTGGGCAAGGGCCGCTGACGATGAGCTGTGAGCGCTCAGACGGCAAGATGCTGACTATCCAATGAGGTGATCACGCAACGGTCTCAGTCTGTGGGCGAATATTAGCGTCACGTGTCATGTCGCATGTAGCTCGACGTCCTGCTCCACAACGACCGTTGCAAAATCGTGGAACACGTCGGTGTGGCAGGCAGCTTGCCTTCAGAACCGACACCACGGGTGTTCAGTCTCCAAAACTGCGATGCGGGTGATGGCAGAAGAGTGCCAACACAACCGGGACCGCAACGGGAACGCCGAACGACATATCTGGACCTGGACGCAAAGGCGCCAGTTCACTTCCCTCGAGCTGATCAGGTCACGACACGGCTAAACGCGTCAGCCAGAAGAACGTGCGAGTTACTCAGGGCACATCGGAATTGTCAGGCCACGACTAGCTCCGGCAATATTAACCCCATGTTCACATCCAGACCCCATGTCTCTCGACCTGGGCTCAGCCCTGAAGTTGAGGCTATAGTGGCCAGTGCCTACCGTTCTCTTCATTCGCGTCATTCGAACCGAGTGCATGCGATGAGTCCCCCTCAGTCGGCCATCTGGATTTCCTCTATCTCGGAGCGTAGTCGATGTCGATCTAGCCTCCCACCTTGCAGACGCGCAATGGCTTGCCCACTCCCCCACCCCGCGTGGGTTGACACAGTTGTAGGCCGGTGCTCTGGCAGTACGGGAAGTGCATGCTAATCCATGTGGCTTACGCAGCTCTTTTGTCTTGGAGCTAAATACCTACTGAAAAATCAGTAAAAATAAATGGAGCATAGGGGGCTCACCTGCCTTTGACTTTGCCTCTGCCTCCTCTCCGGCCTCAACCCTCCAGTGTCGCGGTGGTGGGCAACAGCAGGATCTGCCGACCGGAAGGTGGTTGATTCCCCAGATGAATCTGCAGAAAAGATAATAACGTACTGATTTCAGCATGTGTACAAAAAGAAAGTAAGAAAATTAACGTGCTGAAATCAGTACGTTCAGCATGCTGAACGTAAGGCCTGGGTTCATGTACTCAAAATAACTCAATGCTCTGGTAGCACGGGAGTGGTCCTGGCTGTGCCGAGCTACGTACAGCCGCCCGGCACATCAGACTGACACCGCTCTGTGTGCAGACACTCAGGTTCCGCGCTGGTGATGGTCCGCCGTATGCGTCCGTGGCTTAAAACTGGACCGTAAACACATTTCGATTCGCTTTCGGCGGAAAGCACGATAATTTAAACTTTTCTCAACCCCCCGCCATACTCAAGCCTCTACGGTCAACCGGAGACTTTAAAATACCGACCTTCTAATCCACAAATAACGCTAGATAATATCCGCGCACGATATGGAGGGGGAGGACTGCCACTTTTGCCCGCCAAGCGCTGCTGCTTTCTTGTATCCTTCAGAGCCGGCCTCTCGTCCCCTCAAACTAGCAGATTTGGACTTCAGTGCTGCGCCAAAAAAAAAAGGAAAGCATTGTACCGTAAACGGACTCGAGGGGGGTCAACTCGTTGTTCACAAGCCCTCACCCTTTCTCTTTTGTGTTTCTTAGTGCGGCAAGGAGAGGCAAACCTGACAGAAGGCACAAGCCGTGGTAGGCCATGTTGCACCGTGTTGATAGCTCTTGAGCCGGTCCACCCCTCCCCCATCGAAGTGCATTCTTCTGTCTATCACAGTCTACCACAGTCTACCACAGTCTACCACAGTCTATCACAGTCTATCACAGTCTATCACAGTCTATCGTCGTCTTGTTGCGTTAGTGGGGAGTCATTTGCAAGCAAATGAGTACCACACCATGCCAGCTTTTCGCTACGTGACTCCAGAAGGGTCACTTTTTCCGCGCTTTCGGCGCGGCGCAACTCTAGTCGGTTGCAACTGTTCTTGGAAATTACTGACGATTTCATAATCCGAAAAGGAATCGGAATCTTCGCTTTCTCGTTTGCGCCGATAGGCACGCTGCGATGCGGAGGACGCGAGTAGACGGCTGCGGGAGAGGCCGTGGGGGTGCATGGCGCGGGTCGCTTCCTGCCTGCTGGCGGGGGGGCGCGCTTCAGGGGCGACTTCGTCGTCCGCCTCCTCCGGCCACGGCTGGTAGGTGTTCCAGGTGGGGACGGCGCGCGCCGCTTCCGGCCTGTGTGGCCGTCGCTCTCGCCTAGGCTGCGACCGCCACCGCCGCCGCCGCGATCCCCGCCGCGACCGCTGCCGCGACCGCCGCCGCTTGCGCGGCCGCGACCAGTGCCGCGGCCGCCGCCATCGTCTCCGCCACTGTCGTCTCCTCCGCCCCGGCCGCCGCGGCCACGGCCACGGCCGCGGCAGCGGCCGCCACGACCACCGCCACCCCCGTCGCCACTGCTGCTGTCGCGGCCAGCACCACCCCTGTGATGCCCCCGTCCGCAGCACGCGTCAGCGTTCGGGCAGGTCCCGCATCGCGTCAGCCGATGCGCCCGGCAGCACTGAATGCGCAGGCCGTCGTCCGGTTGGTGGTGCACCTGGCAGCACTGGTCCACTACAAGGCTGTAGTTTCTCCGCATGCCAGCGCACACCGCGCACTTCTGCTTCGCGCAGGCATCGCAGACCGACTGCGTGCGGAGCAGAGGGTCCGCCTGCGCAGCCGGTACAAGCACGGGAAGGCGCGGGCGTTGCGGCAGAGGGGTGGGCTCGTCCCAGCGCAGCGAACGCTGTGCCCGCCGCGCCGCGTCGTACTGCGGGAACACGTCCCCGCCCCAGTTCTTCCCGTCCCCGGCAGCTGCCCGCGGAAAGCTCGTCTCCAGCACCCCGTGCGTCTCCTCGCCCCCGGCGAAGCGTGGGCGAGGTGTCAATCCCCCCCACAGCATCGGCGCCCCCAGGGTCCTCATCGAGCCCACCCGGACCTTCCGCTCGGCAGGCAACGGCGACGGCAGCTGCAGGTCCTGGCACAGGCGGCACAATGTCGACAGCATCGTCCAGAGGGTCTTCCCCCTCTGGTTGGCGGCGAGCCTTCGTATTCCCGGGGGGGCAGGGACGTCGACCCCGGTGTGGACCTCGAAGTCCACTGCCAGCTCGACGCACGACACCTCGCCTGCGTTCGTCCACCTCAGTGCCGACAGCCAGCCCTTGAGCGCCCGCATCGCACGGCCGCCGTACGGCCATCTCGGCGGCTCATCCGGAAGGCGGTCGAAGTTGAACACGTGCCGCACCGCCGGCAGCGGCGCAGCTGCGTGCCAGGGGTGCATCGGTTGCACTGCGGAGAGGCGGCGCCGCTCCGCCTCCACGCGTGCAGCGTACACCGCCGCCATGAGGCGGTGAAGGGCCGCGACCTCCACCCGCATTCCTTCGACAATAACCCCATGCACACGCGTGCAAGACGGCCACCTCGCCCGGTCCGCCCGCAGGAGTTCGGCGTAGCAAGGACGGCCGCGGATCTCGTCGTAGGCGGGGCACTCCCACCACAGGTGATCCGCTGTGTCCTGGACGCCCCGGTCGCAGTCCCTGCAGCCGCGGTCCAGCGGCGGACGCTGAGGTTCCGAAGTGGAG
This sequence comes from Diplonema papillatum, assembly GCA_030068145.1. NCBI lineage: Eukaryota > Euglenozoa > Diplonemea > Diplonemida > Diplonemidae > Diplonema > Diplonema papillatum. Next base: position 44,812 of record JAPJBO010001264.1, on the reverse strand, counting down.
GATTCGGAGACGTGCTCGTCAAAGCTGCCGGTCGTATCAGAGGCGGTCGACGACACGGACGCCGAGGAGCTCGGCGACCCGTCTGACCCGGCCGCCCCTCCGTTCGCACGCGCATTCCGCCCCCACCGCGCTGCGAGGAACACACCCCCGGACAGAATCACCGCCAGCGCTCGTTTCTCGCCAGCGTCAGCCGTCGTTAGGCGCAGCTCGTTCGTACGCCTGCAGTCCACCCCTGCCTGCACGCCGTCGTAAGACGGTCGTTGCCTCGCAAGCTGCGTCCAGGTCGTCTGCCGTAGCCGCGCCCGGATGGCGTGGTGCCTCTCGCCCCTCTCCATGTCGAGAAGCCGGCGGCCCTCGAGCGCCGCGGTCGCAAAGTCGTGGCCTTCGAAATCGATGCCCGCGACCGTGAAACCGTCAGAGATGGCGATCCCGACAGGTCCTAGGCGCGCCTTCGGCAACAACACACCGTGCCGGCTGTAAAGTCGGGCGATGTTCAGCATGCGGGCGTACACGCGGGGGAGCCTCTCGCACGCGTCGAAAAGCGAGCACAGGATCTTGTATGGCCGTGCCATCAGTGGGTCCATACGGTGGGCTTTCGCCAGGATGGTCAGCACCGCCGTCACATTCCTCGACGGATGCTTCGTCCCGAAAGCACCCTTCACTACCCGCGACCGCAGCCCCCTCAGGCACGTCTGCGTGTACCCCTCGTACGAGCACCCCGCCAGCACGCTTGCGAGGACATTGGAGCTCGCCACCTCGCAGCGGACCTCGAATGGAAGGCGCGAGGTGCTCAGCCTGTCCAGCAATGCGTTTTGGGCCCTCAGACGCGCGTCGTTGGTACGTTCCGCCTGAACGCTCGCGACACACGTGCGCACACCGAGGATCTTCGCCGTCGTCGCTGTTGGTATCGTCTCGTCGCCGACTGCCAGCACGCTCGTATAGGGCCGCCGCCGACGCTGCCGCGCCGTGCCCGCGGGGATCCCCATCGCCAGTGTCTTCGTCATGTTCAGCCGCATCCCCGTCAGGGCGCAGAACTGTGCGATGACGTCGACCGCCTGCTGCAGCTCGGACTCCACGGACGCGAAGAGCGTGGCATCATCCGCCAGCGACTCCGACGAAACCTCCGGTACGCGCACCGACACCGCTCGGAGCACAATCGACAGCAAGGCGTTGATGAGGATCACCGAAAGTGGGCACCCCTGCAAGATACCGTTGGTGACCTCAAACTCGGACCCTACGCCCAGCGGCAACTTAAACCGGCGCTTCATCCCACGGTACATGGCGCGCAGGGGGCGCAGGATGCGCGCGTCGAGGCCCATCTCTTCGGCGAGCCGGAGAACGATCCCCTGCGGTACCCGGTCGAAGCACTTCGCGAAATCGAGTGCGACCATGTACAGCGATTTCGACTCGTCGAGCAGCGTCTCCTCGATCAGCGTCGTCAGCTCCATGAGGACGTCGTCCGTCCGATGCCCTCTGCGGAAGCCGTGCTGCGACGGAAGAATCCAGCCGTCCTGCCACTCCATGACGTCTTGCAAACGCCTGCAGGCCCACAACCGATAGACGCAGCTCGTCACGGTGATTGGCCGCAGGTTCGTTGGCGAGGTGTCGTCGGTCTTTGGGATGAGCGACACCAACGACGTCAGCATACCCTTCGGCCACTCCCCTCGCTCCTCTACCAGATTGAAGAGCGTCGCGAACCCGTCCAGCAGCTCGTCGGGCAGGGCCTTCAGCTCGTCCAAGCGCCAGCCGTCCACCCCACACGCCGTAGTCTTCTTCTTCCGCTTGTTGAGCACATCCCGTAGCTCCCTCCCGGTCACATCCCGCAGGTCCATCTGGCGGCGGGGAATAAAACCCTCGAAGGCCCTGCGGAACACCTCGTACTCGGGCTCTGGCTTCCCCGTACATGCGCAGGATCGGGTCCCACGCCTCCTGCAGCACCTCGTCCATCTCCTCGACGTTGGCGGTGAGCCACCGCATCGGCCGCCTGCCCCGGACCCCCCCGTAGCATCGTCACAAGAGCCCGGCGATCCGTCCCAAACATCGTCAGCTGCCTCTCGTGTTGCTGCCTCTTCCGTACCCTCGCCGCAGCCGCGTTGTATCTCGCACTGCGCAGTCGTACGTCGTGCAAGTAAACGCGGGCGACCTCTGCGCTCGGCGGGTCGGAGGGGGGCGGCCCGCCGACCCCGCCGCCACGGATCACGGCGAGACAGCGCAGCCAGCACAAGCGGAGCTCTTGGGGCACCTGGAATGGTCCGGACGCTTCTAGGCGAGCTCGCTGGTAGACGTAGTGCTCCAGACGCCGGATCGCATTCCCGTGCCTCAGCTCCGTCTCGCACGCCACGCCCCGGTCCGGCGTACTCCTCGCCGCAACGCGAGTCATCTTCAGCTCCGAGTTTCCGCGGCCGGTGTGCGCACGTCTCTCACAGGCAGGCATCCCGCTGCGGTCTAGCAGGTACTGCTCGCATATTGCGGAGAGCGCCATCCACGCCCCTTCGACGTCCCCCTCGCGGGCGGCGGCGCACACGGCATCCAGCCTCGGGGCCTCAACGACCCTACCTGCCGGCTTCATGGGTATCGCTCGCGGCACGTTGAACCTCCATGTCTGCTGTTCGAACGCCTGCACCGCGAGTCGAATCCGGACGCAGCGGTGGCCCCTCACGCTCCCTACCCCGATCGTCTCGCACGCAACAAAGGCGGATCACAGTCTATCACAGTCTATCACAGTCTATCACAGTCTATCACAGTCTATCACAGTCTATCACAGTCTATTACAGTCTATCACAGTCTATCACAGTCTATCACAGTCTATCACAGTCTATCGCAGTCTATCACAGTCTATCACAGTCTATCACAGGCTATCACAGTCTATCACAGTCTATCACAGCCTATCACAGGGCTTGTGGACTGGGGCGGCCAAGCGCGCCTGAACGCGACGATCAAGGCGAGCTGAAAAAGCGAACGCACGATAGTTCACGTTCGAAGAGGTAACCGTTGCGTCGGCGACGCAGATTCTCGCCTTCGTTTCTCTGTTTTTTAGCTCAAACTAATTCAGCCCACCACATGAGCTTACGATCACCCTCGGGTTCCGTTTGTGCATTAGAAGCTCTGCCCCTTTGTAGGGTTTCTCCTCCACGCATAATAAAATAATCCAAATGTCGGCACTGGTTCAGGTGCAGAAGAGGAGGTTTCCACTTCACTACGTGAGCTCGTCCTTGCGTTCGTCGTAGCTCGGGTTCCGCTGTCAAGGATCCCGACCCTCATCAAGGAAACCACGCACATCATCTTGCGCCCGTTTCCAAATCTGGACTTGAGGAATGACGTAAGTCGACGCGCCGTACGACGTGCTCTTGGACTGAGCATGATCTGCAGGACATGGAGTTTCTGCTGCGTCTCAATACTGGAGACATCTGTCTGTCTGGGGACGCGGGCGACTTGCCTGGCCGCAACAAGGACGTGCTCACGCTATCCTTTACTTACTTCGACTCAGTCGAAGCAGTATGGATGAGGCATGCCGCCTTAGCTGCGCTTGTCATCGTGAAGACGAACGACGCGGTGGTACGCCATATCGAGCGCACCTCGAAGTACTTCATGCGGGCTATCGCTTCCACAGTTCAGTTTGCAACTCCCGATGTTGTGGGAGCCGATGCGGCCTCTGATTCTTCAAGTACTGTCCCCGCCCCTGTTCCTGCGACCCCTGAGCCCTCGCTTCCGCCCGCGAAGAAAACGAAGTACTCTTTGCTGTGATGTTCTTGATCCTGTTCTCTGGCTTCTCCTCTTAACCTGGTCACGTATGACGCATGATGCGTTAGTATGGCTGGTCATATGTAAATTGGCCTAAAACCACTGACGAAAACATGTCACTCGGTCGGCGCGTCCGAAGAGACATCATGCAGCCGAGATTCCCTGCATTCTCCGAGAATATGTGGGCCAAGCACAGGACAGCTAACGTCTGCGGTATAGACAATTATCAGGGCTGCGATCTTCCGGAATTGGGCAGCTAGCTTCCTCTGGCATTGCGCTCGTTCGTGAGTTCTTCTTGATCTAGGGTCGCCGTAGGTCTCTCCCATGGGTTGCCTTGCCCCATTTCGCACCAGCCTCTTCACAAGAAACAACCGGTGAACAACAGACAGGATATTCACAAATGAAGGGGGAGAACACCGATGAGTACCGTGAGTCATCTACTGCCAAAAAACTTATGGTGTGCCGGACATGCTTTGGCTCTGGGTTCGGACTCGTTCGCTGGCCGGAACTTGCAGTCAACGTGAAGCCTGCCCAACACAAACTCTCTCGTCGCTTCGGGTGAGACCTCTTCCTGCACCAGTCTCATGGCTGCGCACAAAACAAACTACAATACCCACAAATATAGTACATTATGTCATCGAATATCACCCAGGGGTCTATCACAGTCTATCACAGTCTACCACAGTCTATCACAGTCTATCACAGTCTATCACAGTCTATCACAGTCTATCACAGTCTATCACAGTCTATCACAGTCTATCACAGTCTATCACAGTCTATCACAGTCTATCACAGTCTATCACAGTCTATCACAGTCTATCGTCGTCTTGTTGCGTTAGTGGGGAGTCATTTGCAAGCAAATGAGTACCACACTATGCCAGCTTTTCGCTACGTGACTCCAGAAGGGTCACTTTTTCCGCGCTTTCGGCGCGGCGCAACTCTAGTCGGTTGCAACTGTTCTTGGAAACTACTGACGATTTCATAATCCGAAAAGGAATCGGAATCTTCGCTTTCTCGTTTGCGCCGATAGGCACGCCGCGATGCGGAGGACGCGAGTAGCCGGGAAGAGCCGGCGGGAGGGCGCGATCGTTGTGTGACCCGTGGAGGGTCGGAACCAGAATCAGTAAAAGGGCCCGAGTCAGGGCCTGCCATCGAAGAGGGCCGGGCGGGGCCGGGTGGGCGCGGTGTGTTCGGGCCGGCGAGGCCAGTGCCGTCGTCGCCGAGATCGGCGCGTCGTCGTCGTCGTGCGCGCAGCGCGGCTGCGGGAGAGGCCGTGGGGGTGCATGGCGCGGGTCGCTTCCTGCCTGCTGGCGGGGGGGCGCGCTTCGGGGGCGACTTCGTCGTCCGCCTCCTCCGGCCACGGCTGGTAGGTGTTCCAGGTGGGGACGGCGCGCGCCGCTTCCGGCCTGTGAGGCCGTCGCTCTCGCCTAGGCTGCGACCGCCACCGCCGCCGCCGCCGCGATCCCCGCCGCGACCGCTGCCGCGACCGCCGCCGCGTGCGCGGCCGCGACCAGTGCCGCGGCCGCCGCCACCGTCTCCGTCACTGTCGTCTCCGCCGCCTCGGCCGCCGCGGCCGCGGCCACGGCCGCGGCCGCCATGACCACCGCCACCCCCGTCGCCACTGCTGCCGTCGCGGCCAGCACCACCCCTGTGATGCCCCCGTCCGCAGCACGCGTCGGCGTTCGGGCAGGTCCCACATCGCGTCAGCCGATGCGCCCGGCAGCACTGAATGCGCAGGCCGTCGTCAGGGCGGTGGTGCACCTGGCAGCACTGGTCAACTACAAGGCTGTAGTTTCTTCGCATGCCAGTGCACACCGCGCACTTCTGCTTCGCGCAGGCATCGCAGACCGACTGCGTGCGGAGCAGAGGGTCCGCCTGCGCAGCCGGTACAAGCACGGGAAGGCGCGGGCGTTGCGGCAGAGGGGTGGGCACGTCCCAGCGCAGCGAACGCTGTGCCCGCCGCGCCGCGTCGTACTGCGGGAACACGTCCCCGCCCCAGTTCTTCCCGTCCCCGGCAGCTGCCCGCGGAAAGCTCGTCCCCAGCACCCCGTGCGTCTCCTCGCCCCCGGCGAAGCGTGGGCGAGGTGTCAATCCCCCCCACAGCATCGGCGCCCCCAGGGTCCTCATCGAGCCCACCCGGACCTTCCGCTCGGCAGGCAACGGCGACGGCAGCTGCAGGTCCTGGCACAGGCGGCACAATGTCGACAGCATCGTCCAGAGGGTCTTCCCCCTCTGGTTGGCGGCGAGCCTTCGTATTCCCGGGGGGGCAGGGACGTCGACCCCGGTGTGGACCTCGAAGTCCACTGCCAGCTCAACGCACGACACCTCGCCTGCGTTGGTCCACCTCAGTGCCGACAGCCAGCCCTTGAGCGCCCGCATCGCACGGCCGCCGTACGGCCATCTCGGCGGCTCATCCGGAAGGCGGTCGAAGTCGAACAGGTGTTGCACCGCCGGCAGCGGCGCAGCTGCGTGCCAGGGGTGCATCGGTTGCACTGCGGAGAGGCGGCGTCGCTCCGCCTCCACGCGTGCAGTGTACACCGCCGCCATGAGGCGGTGAAGGGCCGCGACCTCCACCCGCATTCCTTCGACAATAACCCCATGCACACGCGTGCAAGACGGCCACCTCGCCCGGTCCGCCCGCAGGAGTTCGGCGAAGCAAGGACGGCCGCGAATCTCGTCGTAGGCGGGGCACACCCACCACAGGTGATCCGCTGTGTCCTGGACGCCCAGGTCGCAGTCCCTGCAGCCGCGGTCCAGCGGCGGACGCTGAGGTTCCGAAGAGGAGGATTCGGAGACGTGCTCGTCAAAGCTGCCGGTCGTATCAGAGGCGGTCGACGACACGGACGCCGAGGAGCTCGGCGACCCGTCTGTCCCGGCCGCCCCTCCGTTCGCACGCGCATTCCGTCCCCACCGCGCAGCGAGGAACACACCCCCGGACAGAATCACCGCCAGCGCACGTTTCTCGCCAGCGTCAGCCGTCGCTAGGCGCAGCTCGTTCGTACGCCTGCAGTCCACCCCTGCCTGCACGCCGTCGTAAGACGGCCGTTGCCTCGCAAGCTGCGTCCAGGTCGTCTGCCGTAGCCGTGCCCGGATGGCGTGGTGCCTCTCGCCCCTCTCCATGTCGAGAAGTCACAGTCTATCACAGTCTATCACAGTCTATCACAGTCTATCACAGTCTATCACAGTCTATCACAGTCTATCACAGTCTATCACAGTCTATCACAGTCTATCACAGTCTATCACAGTCTATCACAGTCTATCACAGTCTATCACAGTCTATCACAGTCTATTACAGGCCATCAGGATGGGGTGGACCGGCTCAATATATATATTCTATCAAGCTCCAGGGGATAGGGATGGTTCTGATAGACCGTGGGGTACCGTGGGAACACAGTGATGGACAGCGCTAAGCCATTCTATCAAGCTCCAGGGGATAGGGATGGTTCTGTTAGACCGTGGGGTACCGTGGGAACACCGTGATGGACAGCTTTAAGCAATTCTATCAAGCTCCAGGCGATAGGGATGGTTCTGATAGACCGTGGGGCACCGTGATGGACAGCTCTAAGCAGTTCTATCAAGCTCCAGGGAATAGGGATAGTTCTGATAGACCGTGGGGTACCGTGGTAACACCGTGATGGGCAGCGACAGGCAATTCGATGCCGCACCAAGGGATAGAGGTGGACTGGCTTAGTGACTGAAAACCAGCACGTACTCTTACGTTGCAGTTCCTGGGTTGCAGGAAGACAAATTCCTGCGAAAGCATTCGGCAAGGATGTCTCCATTGATCGAGAAGGAGAGCGTGGGGATCCGATAGCCGCCCTTTTTCACAGTCTGACTGACGCTTCGATGAGAAGCACGAACTCGATATCAATTCAGTGCTAACAAACGGTAGAAATCAGAACACCAACTGAGCCTACCGTAAGTACGGTATGATACGTACAACCACCCTCTGAGGACACGCTGCGTATAAAGGATATCCCTATTGCCGAAAAAAGCCCGGGGTTATATCTAGTTACAAGCGAACTTTCAAGCCTGGTGGCAACAACTTCCTGTTGAAAGGCACGCACCGGTACTCTTTCGTGTCACCACCTCGAAGAACACGCTGCGTATAAAGGATATCCCTATTGCCGAAAAAACCCCGGGGTTATAGCTAGTTACAAGCGAACTTTCAAGCCTGGTGGCAACAACTTCCTGTTGAAAGGCACGCACCGGTACTCTTTCGTGTCACCACCTCGAAGAACACGCTGCGTATAAAGGATATCCCTATTGCCGAAAAACCCCCGGGGTTATAGCTAGTTACAAGCGAACTTTCAAGCCTGGTGGCAACAACTTCCTGTTGAAAGGCACGCACCGGTACTCTTTCGTGTCACCACCTCGAAGAACACGCTGCGTATAAAGGATATCCCTATTGCCGAAAAAACCCCGGGGTTATAGCTAGTTACAAGCGAACTTTCAAGCCTGGTGGCAACAACTTCCTGTTGAAAGGCACGCACCGGTACTCTTTCGTGTCACCACCTCGAAGAACACGCTGCGTATAAAGGATATCCCTATTGCCGAAAAAACCCCGGGGTTATAGCTAGTTACAAGCGAACTTTCAAGCCTGGTGGCAACAACTTCCTGTTGAAAGGCACGCACCGGTACTCTTTCGTGTCACCACCTCGAAGAACACGCTGCGTATAAAGGATATCCCTATTGCCGAAAAAACCCCGGGGTTATAGCTAGTTACAAGCGAACTTTCAAGCCTGGTGGCAACAACTTCCTGTTGAAAGGCACGCACCGGTACTCTTTCGTGTCACCACCTCGAAGAACACGCTGCGTATAAAGGATATCCCTATTGCCGAAAAACCCCCGGGGTTATAGCTAGTTACAAGCGAACTTTCAAGCCTGGTGGCAACAACTTCCTGTTGAAAGGCACGCACCGGTACTCTTTCGTGTCACCACCTCGAAGAACACGCTGCGTATAAAGGATATCCCTATTGCCGAAAAAACCCCGGGGTTATAGCTAGTTACAAGCGAACTTTCAAGCCTGGTGGCAACAACTTCCTGTTGAAAGGCACGCACCGGTACTCTTTCGTGTCACCACCTCGAAGAACACGCTGCGTATAAAGGATATCCCTATTGCCGAAAAAACCCCGGGGTTATAGCTAGTTACAAGCGAACTTTCAAGCCTGGTGGCAACAACTTCCTGTTGAAAGGCACGCACCGGTACTCTTTCGTGTCACCACCTCGAAGAACACGCTGCGTATAAAGGATATCCCTATTGCCGAAAAAACCCCGGGGTTATAGCTAGTTACAAGCGAACTTTCAAGCCTGGTGGCAACAACTTCCTGTTGAAAGGCACGCACCGGTACTCTTTCGTGTCACCACCTCGAAGAACACGCTGCGTATAAAGGATATCCCTATTGCCGAAAAAACCCCGGGGTTATAGCTAGTTACAAGCGAACTTTCAAGCCTGGTGGCAACAACTTCCTGTTGAAAGGCACGCACCGGTACTCTTTCGTGTCACCACCTCGAAGAACACGCTGCGTATAAAGGATATCCCTATTGCCGAAAAACCCCCGGGGTTATAGCTAGTTACAAGCGAACTTTCAAGCCTGGTGGCAACAACTTCCTGTTGAAAGGCACGCACCGGTACTCTTTCGTGTCACCACCTCGAAGAACACGCTGCGTATAAAGGATATCCCTATTGCCGAAAAACCCCCGGGGTTATAGCTAGTTACAAGCGAACTTTCAAGCCTGGTGGCAACAACTTCCTGTTGAAAGGCACGCACCGGTACTCTTTCGTGTCACCACCTCGAAGAACACGCTGCGTATCGCGTATCTCTACCATTGCTGATAGTCACCCGGAGACTCTAAAACCCCGGTGTTGCAAGCGAACGGTCACTCTTTAAAAGAACTGCAGCCTGCCGTTCTAGCCACTCTCAGCAGCCGAATTTATCGAGCTACTTGTGTGAGGGTCATCCAACGATGGCTCCGGCCGGGAGGCCACAACGTCACCCACTCGTAGGCCGCCTCCGCGGCGGCGCAACAGACGCGTTCCATCTGCTGTGACGTAGACACGGAGGTTTGTGGGCCAGAACCGTCAAACGACAGTGAGCACTGTGCGGTGTTGCAAGACAGCACCCGCCGTCTCGAGACCTTGATTTCCAAGGCCTTGACAAAAAACGACACATTTGTCGATACAGGGGGACCGTTAGGTTGTACCGGGACTGCGGCTAAGATTAGCACCATCACCACAATCGGCAGTTTGTTTCAGGCGCAAGTTCCAACAAGAACTCGAATGGCGTTGAGTCAACGCTTGCCAATATAAAGCTAAGACCTCCACATGCTTCCTAGCTTGGTCACGAAACATCTCTGACCAGTTCTTCATCGAACGAACCGAACCACAAAGCATGCTGCGTCTGTTTGCGTTCCTGCCGGTTGCCCCCCAGCATTGCAAACGCGCCGATGGGACCGGAGACGAAAACGCTCTTAGAGAGTCGAAGGCCTGACAATCACACTAATGCAACAAATTTACACTACTTGTGTCGGTCGCAAAGATCCTGGACGTAGCACAAAGACCTGCACCTTCGCGCACTTTCCTGTGGACAGTAATAATAGACACACCTTCTTTACTACAAATGAATCCATTTGATGAAAATCCTCGGTTCTCGAGCGAACTTTCACTCTAAAAGCACATCACCCGAAACGAGCAGAACTCTCTCGTTTTTCTCAACCCTCTCAACCCCCCCTCCATACCCAAGCCTTTGGAGACTTTAGAACACCGACCTTCTAATCCACAAAGAACGCTAAAACCCACCCATCATCAGGCATAAGGACCGCACCCACACACACGCACGCCACACAATCTTTTCTTCCGCCGTAACCTACACTCACACGCACACACAAGCTCATTGGCCCTTTCCATTCCCATTTTTTCCCCCGTCGAAGGATAGGGGTTTCTCTGTTCACTTACACACAGGAACATCAAAAAAGAAGAAACAAGAAAAAAAGAAGAGTAATCGGCAAGCCACCGAGGGAGCCAAGGCCCCAGTCACAAAAAAAAAAGGAACGAAGCATACGAAAGAAGAAAAAAAGAGAAAACAACAAAACCACGACGGTAGCACAAAAAAACAGGAAAGTACTACCCAAGAGCCACACCTTGCTGAGAACGAGAACGCGGGTCCGCCCTTTTTCTGTTCTCCAGACCTCGCCTGGCCCGCCTTCCCCTCCGCGCAGACTTCAGAAAAACTTACACTACTAAAAAAGGCGCCGGCTTCTTAATTAAGCCCAAGAAGCAGTCTCGCACTTGACCAAAAAAAAAAAAAAAAAAAAATCATGCGTACGTGAAATTTCACCTCCGCCTTGTCGGTGTCCGGAAAGGAACGAAAGAAACGAAAGAAAAGGGGCCGGCCCACTAAGAGCTCTACTTGTTACACGCTGAAAAACGCTAAAAAATATAGTCGCCAGACATCAGACGACGCGTATCGTCGACCGCACAAAAGAAAAGGAACGTGGCAGCGGTTTGGCTTGAAACCGCGACACACACACACACACGCACACACACACACACACACACACACACACAAAATAACAGTTCGTACTGCCGGGGAAAAGATAGTGACTGCCGGAAAACAGTTACTGACTGCCAGATTGCGACTGCCAAGGAAACAGCAGTTCGTACTACCGCCGGGGAAAAGATAGTGACTGCCGGAAAACAGTTACTGGCTGCCAGATCGCGACTGCCAAGGAAACAGCAGTTCGTACTACTGCCGGGGAAAAGATAGTGACTGCCGGAAAACAGTTACCGACTGCCAAATTGCGACTGCCAAGGAAATAACAGTTCGTACTACCGCCGGGGAAAAAGATAGTGACTGCCGGAAAACAGTTACTGACTGCCAGATCGCGACCGCCAAGGAAACAAAAAAAAAAAGCAGCTCCGCGTTACTACCGCCGGGGGGGAACAGAGGACGGGCACGCGGCAGGTGCACCCCCCGCCAAAATGTGGCGAGGCGCCTGCGCGGCCCTCTTGCTCGCCCTGTGGGCCGGCGTTGCCGGCGGCGTCGACTTCGGCTTCGTGTCCGAAGCGGCGGGACCGTCTTCGGGCGCGTGGCGCTTCTCCCACAACGCCGCACGAGTCGAAGCCGCCGCGAGACACACCCCGAATCTGACGACGACCGCAGTCCTCGTCGACTCGGGTGATCCGTCCGAAGCCGCCTGGCTCATCCGGTCCCTGGGAACCTCCGGCGCAGACGTGGCGTTCTTCACCACCAACGCGCTCGAACCCCAACGGGCGGCGGCCGCCGACGCCTTCCCGCAAACATTGTTTTTGAACGTCCAAACGTTCACGGGGCACCGCCAGGATGACGACAACGTGCGGGGAAGTGTACGCTTCCCCGACGGTTCCGCGCTGGCGGTTGCCGGGAGGCACGCTGCACGGGTGTCGGCGCGGAAGGTCGCCGGGGTGCTCGCTGCAGAGCCAGTGGACCTCGCGCAGCCGACGCGGACGAACGCGTTCACCAACGCGTTTGCCGTCGGGTTTTTGAGCGGCGGTGGCCAGCGCGTGCTCGTCGTGGAAATGCCCGCCGCCGGCGGCAGCGCCGCCGCCGAACGCACCGAATTCGCGATGCGGCAGCTCGTCGAGCTCGGTTGCGACGTCTTCATCACGAACGAGCTGGCAACTCCCGAGCACATGCACCGCACCGCCGCCGCACTCACCGCAGAGCTCGGAGATCCCCTCCACACGGTGGGTTACGGGTTCGACGAGCAGATGTTCCACGGGGGGACCGTCTGCACGTCCGTGTACGTCGACTGGCTAGCGTTCTACGACGGCGTCTTCACGCAAGTCGCGGCAGGTACCTTCGAAGGGGTCCCCGAGCCTTCGGAGCTGAGTGGGTTCGTTCGCATCGCGTCTCCCTCGTCGGCGGCGTCGTTCGGCGACCGCCAGGCGATGGCCGGCGACGTGCGAGCCTGGGAGTCCACGGGCGTCGGCGAGAACCCTTTTTGTGGGCCACTCGTGGCGAGCGACGGCGTCGTGGTCGTGGCGCCGGGGGAGTGTTGGGCGGCGCCGCTGTATACCCCGTGGCTGCTGTCCGGCGTCGACAACCTCGGGGGCGCGCGGCTTCCCGGTGAAGCGTGCGCGTCGGGCGCCGCGGCGTTCAACGCGACCTCGTGGGCATTCTCCTGCTTTCCCTGCGCCGCGGGAACCCGGAGCACCGGCGCCGGGTGCGAGCCGTGCCTGCGGGGGGAGACCAGCGCGCTCGTCAGCGCCGCAAACGCGACGCAAATCTGCGTCAAGTGCCCTCCCGGGACGGAGGGTCCCACGGCTGGCGGCATCTGCCAACCGTGTTCCACCACGGCGTACTCGAACATGGAGGGGTTCTCGACGTGCGAGCCGTGCCCTTGGGGGTTGAAGGCGAACGCTGGCCGGACGACTTGCGACGCGCCGGTCCCCTTGCTCCTCGGATTGTTCGGCTTGCTGGGGGTGGTGCTGATAGCTCTGCTGGCGGTTTGCTCCCGCCAGCTTACCGAATGGCGCCCCGGCCGTAAACGGTACACGGCGCCGGTGGTCGCCGCAGTCGCTTCGTACGCCGCCTTGCGCTGGGAGCTCGGCGACCTCGACTACCTCCGTGCGCTGAAGACCAAGACGTACCCTCAGAAGTCGTTCCTCGCGATCATGGACGTCCTCAAGATGTACCGACCCTTCTTGCCCCTCACCAAACGCGCGGAGTACGCGCGGGCGCGCGACTCCGAAGGCGGCAGCGTCGGCACCGAGGACGCGCAGCAGTCCGCGGCGGATGCCAGCAGCGAAGGGTCCTCCTCGGTGCTCTCCGGAAAAGTCGAACGGGCGCTCATCTCGAGGCTCGTCGGCGGGAAGCGGAAGCCGTGCGCGGTGCTGGTCGCAGCCGTGCTTTTGACCCGGTCGACGATACGGGGGGAGGCCGACGCGTACGCCCGCGAGGTCGGCGCGCTGACGGAGAAGTTGATCGCGGCCGCAGCCGTGGTGTACAGCTTCTCGGAGGACTCCATCCTGGTTGCCTGGGGTGCGACGAGCACAGGGGCCAGCGTTGTGTCAGGGTGCCAGACGTTGATGCGGCTGCGGGAGGACAACAGGATCCACGCGGCCCACGGGTTGTGCAATGCCGGCGACGTTGGCACGCGAGCGTGCAAATTCTTCACGGTGTGGGGCCCCCCGGTGCAAGCCACACAGCTCATGGGCGGGGTTCCTGGGGATTTCGTGGTTGACAGCGGCATGCGGCGGCTGCTGCTGGCTGAAGGCATCGCGCAGTGCCGCGTGTGCCTCCGGGTAACGTCCTCCGCGTCGGAGTGCACGATTCCCAGCAAGCGGGCGGGTCACTACGCCGACGACCAAACCGTCGTGCAGCTGCTGTACCACGTGTACCTGCCCGCCGACGTGCCGCAGCAGCCACCCAAGCGCGACTTGTCCGGCCTGCCGCCCGTCCGGCCGCAGCGTGACGTCGTGGCCGGCAACGTGCTGTTCACGCAGCTGCCCGACTTGTTCTTCGCGAGCTACCACGAGGCGAAGCAGACCTTCCTCAGCCTCTGCCTCCGCGAGCGGCTCGATCCGGAGCCCGACTGGCTCCTGTCGGCCTGCAAACGCGCCATCCTCGCCGACGTTGACCAAAGCATAGCGTATCCAGAGTTCTTCTGGGCCGAGGGAGGAAAGCTCTTCTTGAAGACCTGATGTCGAACGAAGCAGCTTTCTAGGACTCTGTTCTGTGTGCACAACGAAGCTTCTTCACAGTTCCACTGAGGGAGTTGAAGATCAACAAGAGACCTTCCCACAGCCGTCAGGAGCGCGCTGTCGTGTGTGCGGTGTGACAATATGTCAATACCCGGCAAAATCGTGCACTGCTGTGCCTACGTGTCCGGCTTGCCGCCCGCCCGGCCGCAGCGCGACGTCGTGGCCAGCAACGTGCAGTTCACGCAGCTGCCCGACTTGTTCTTCGCGAGCTACCACGAGGCGAAGCAGACCTTCCTCAGCCTCTGTCTCCGCGTGCGGCTCGATCCGGAGCCCGACTGGCTCCTGTCGGCCTGCAAACGCGCCATCCTCGCCGACGTTGACCAACGTATAGCGTATCCAGAGTTCTTCTGGGCCGAGGGAGGAAAGCTCTTCTTGAAGACCTGATGTCAGATGAAGCAGCTTTCTAGGACTCTCTTCTATGTGCATAACGACAAGCTTGTCACAGTTCCACCGTGGGAGTTGAAGGTCAACAACAGACCTTCCCACAGCCGTCAGACTGCGGCGGGAGCGCCTGTCATGGTGTGACAATATATCAATACCCGGCAAATCGTGCAGTTGCTGAGTGCGGCCTGCCGCCCGTCCGGCGCCGGCAACGTGCTGTCCACGCAGCTGCCCGACTTGTTCTTCGCGAGCAGACCTTCCTCAGCCTCTGTCTCCGCGAGCGGCTCGAAACTTTCAACAACAAGATATCAAATACCCCGCAATAAAGTCACTGGACAGTCGACCGGGTCCGGTAGCGAGCCGTACATGCAGTCCCGTAGCCAACTGACCTCGCGAGTCGATACGATAGCGTTCCAGCCCCGGGTTCCCAATGAGATGTATCCTTCGCGCGGCCGACCACGAAACGTTCTTTCGCGAACAACGCCACGCAGACCTCCCTCCGTGGAGGCCATAGAGTCGTAAAGGGGGGGGAGGGGGGGGGGTCGAATGCTAACACC
The DNA here is from genome assembly GCA_030068145.1 of Diplonema papillatum. NCBI lineage: Eukaryota > Euglenozoa > Diplonemea > Diplonemida > Diplonemidae > Diplonema > Diplonema papillatum. The sequence continues at coordinate 29,389 of JAPJBO010001264.1, read as the reverse complement.
TGTGTCAAAATTTGAATTGTCGAATATTAAAAAGTTCCGGATCAAATAGTGGTAGTGTTTTTGGACAACCAGACGTGTGTCAATAACTGGCATTATTCGACCCCCCCCAGGCATCTTGTTAAGAAACATCCATCCATCCATCAGCCGGCTGACCCCCCTCCCCCCCCCCCTCATAGGCTATTTTCACTGTGTGAGGGGGGAGACGCTACCTGTCACTCTCTAAGGTGGTCACCACAGTGGGCGGTCAGAAAAAAAAATTTTTTTTTTGCCCCAAATACCCCGAATACCACACTTTGGAAAATTTTTGTGGGCCCACTTTTGGCAGGGAATTTTGACCATTTCACCTTAGAGAATTTGACCACCCAGCCTCCAAGGCAACTGCACTGTAGAGGGGGGGGGTCTGGTTTATCCGGCCATCCGGCCAAAGTGGCTGATCCTTAACAAGAGCGCTGCCCCCCCCCCCCCCCCCTTTAACTGAACTTAGACAATAGACACAAATAAATATTGACAGAACTCTGACAGAGAAACTTAGAAGAAAGCAAAAAAGCCTTTAGAGTGAGGCACGCGGCAGAAAAAAAAAGTGTCTCCTTTGGGAGAAAGAGAGGAATGGGTGGATCGTCAAGCGCGCAGACCCATTTCGTAGATGTACGGTTTCTCCCCCTTTTAGCCCCCGCCGCAAGAAGCTCCGGGCTGCGCCTCCGAGTAACCCTCTTTACCTTTGTTTTTGTATAAACACCTGCTTTGTAGGAAATGCTTGAGGAGACTGCCAGTTGCGATAGATCAAAGGAAGTACGTGTGCTGTAGCCCACACGAAGCACAGGTAAAGCTGGGGTTGTGGCGGGCATAAGCGTTCAACAAAAAAGGCCCACTTTGTAGTTGTATTGTTTTCTCCCCCTCTTGCCTCCTTCGAAATGAGCACAAGGCGGTCCCTCGAGTATTCTTTTTGCATAATAAGCGCCAGCATTGGAAGGAAATGCTCGACGCAGCTGCCAGACAAAGAACCGAAGGATCCCAAGTGCTGTAACTACCGAACCACTTGTTGAAGTCATGCCCCTATACGACAAGACACAAACACACCAGGTCAAAGTCCTGAGTGAGAAAACAACACACGGTGGTGCAAGCGAAGAACAAACCAGTTCGTGTTTGACTTGTATTCGCCCTCTACCTCTATATTTCCTCCCTTCCATTCGAAGTCAAAGCAGCTACGTCGAGTTTTTTTATCAAACGTGCAGTGTTGTAGGAAAAGAGAAGCTCGTCGCCGCAACCGTGGCGTTTCCAATTGCGTCCCGAACCCAGCTTTACGTTAAAAAAACGATCAGGCACTGCGGTCAACGAAAACGACTCTCTCTTCCCATAATCATCATCATTAGTTTTGTATCAGCCGCGGTTGTGCGAGTGATGAGCTCTTGTTTTGCTTTGTGTTGGATTGTTTGGTTCCACCTCGCAACGGTGAGTGAAAATCTAGAAAACCTAAGGCACGATGTTCTCGTGCCACCGAAACGAGCCGACGGCTGTCCGAGAACACAAGGCGAGCAAGGCAAATTGTTGTGTCTAACAAATGCAATTTGTCAAGAACAAAAACAGATCGATGGCAGCGTACTATCCTCACTCCCGTTAGATGAACAAAACAGGTTTGAAGGAAGTGCGCACAAACACACAGGCTACAAGGCAACCCCTGCTCAACTTGTAGAACGTGGGGGGCCCAAGATTACACTCCACGAAGGAATGTACTTGGTGTCGGTCACAAACAGTCCCGGATATGGCTAGCCATAACCCATAACGAAAGCATGCACTAAATATACAATCCGTAACCATAAAGCCCTTTCTTGGTCTAAGAGAACCCATTCATGAACGGTCACACGGAGACCCTAAAACCCCGGTATTTCAAGCGAACTTTAACTCTAAACAAGTAGTAGGAAAGTCCTTAGCGAATGTCCAGCAAGTCGTCCTCAAGAGTCAACACGTTTCAGCGAGGAACATCCGGAGCGGTCGTCCAAAGTCCTGTTCGCTTCAAACGAAGCAATGCCCGGGTTCTCGTGTCTCGAGTCGGCTCACTTGTTATCTCGATGTTTCATCGTCCACGGCGAGCGCCTTCTCCCGATGAGGAGTATTCCGGAAGGAACAACTGCCGTCGGGTCTGACACACTGTGCCGTCGCCGAAGAGGAAAAAGCGCGCGAACTTGTACTTTCGTGACAAATCTTTAGAGACGGCTACCTGCAGCCTGTACGAACCTTCTTCGTACCAGCAACCTTGCGGGTTGCCCTGCAAAGTATTGTGAAGACTGAAAAAGACGTAGACACAGCGTGTTTTGGTGGTTGGTCAGAATTCCTAACACTGCAAAAAGCGGGACATCGATCAACTGGCACGCAACAAGCAAACGAAACGCCTGTCTTTTTGTGATATCCGTAACGATAGAGACGTGAGAGATCCCATTGTGTAAAAGATAGTTATCCCGCCCCCCCTCCTTTGCTAGAAAAACCTCTCTCCTTATTTCCCCCAAAAAAAACCAGATCCAAATCCAGCGACGCCCCCGCTAGCAAAACCTTTTCTAACGCCGCCGTTCACAACCCAATATGAAGCCCACTACCGCCAACATGCGCGGGGTTCGAATCTCTCTCAGTATCAGGCAATCAGGGTTTATTCCTAAGGGGGGGAGTCGAGCGGAACTCAGAAGCTCGGGGACCCCCTTCCATGGGTCAGAAATTGGATCAGAAGAGGCATCAGAACGCAAGGCCACAGACGAAGTTGAAGCAGCGGCGTCCCTCAATACCCTTCTTTTGCACGTTACCTTGATGTCCCGCCAAAATTGCGTTTTCGCCTAAATGCAAATCGTTCGAAAATCTTGCCATATTGGGCTTGGAGCGGACCCTCCAGTGTTCGCGCTGAGGAAAAAAAAGCGGCTGATTTCAGCCGGAAAAAAAAAGTTTTTGGAATACTGACCGGCTGATAATCAGCCGGCTGATTTTCGGAAGGTCTGCCGATCAGAAAGGGTTTTACGACAACATACTGCCGGTGCGTCAAGCTGATTCCGCTCCATGGGCGGCATAGCCGAAGCTTACACTGTTGAAAATCGGCTGATTTTGTCCGAGTCTGCCGGTAAACAAAAAAAGGCTCTTTTTACACTTTCTTCCAGTTTAGGGACTGTCGCCTTGAAGAAAACGAATGTAGAGGTTGCGTGGCCTCAAAACACTCTGGGCCTGCGTCCACTGCAACACAGTGCTTCGGCGGGACTTCCGCATGCAGGCTGCAGTAAGTAAGTACAGACGTGCCGGTGCTCGCCTTGTACTCAGGACAGGATGGTCATCTCTTCTTTAAGAAGACGTACGAAACCCCAGACACAAATATGGCTCAAAGCATCTGCAGAATAACACGAAAAGCCTCCAGGCAAACCCCGTTGTCACACTTCTTCTCTGCGACGGCGTACTTGCCTTGCAGTCAGAGCGCGAGAGCTGCCTCCATTTTTCCTATCTTGTTTCCAAGCTTTGCTCGGTGTCGACTACGTTGCGCAAGCTGGCTGCGACATTTCAGCGCCGCTTAGTGCAACCTTAAACGTCGCTACTGGGGGGGGGGGGGGGGGGGTAGCGGTCAATACTGATAGAAGTCAACCCGAGACCCTAAAACACCGAACCTTTAAACCACAGTAAACGCTCGTAGGAAAAAGTGTCAGAAACAACGACTTTTCCCCCGACTTTTGCCAGACGTGTAAATTTGTTGCATTAGTGTGATTGTCAGGCCTTCGACTACCCTGAGCAACGCACTATTGCCAGACTTTTGCCGTCTCCGAAAATAGGTCGGCTCGGAGAGGCTGAGGACACGATTTAATGCATTGGCCACACTACATAAGCAACGTCCAACGAAAATAGTTTTGACCGAGAAACCATACCCGTTTTTGCGGCGTTTGCCCTATCTCGCCACACTTTTCCGATCGTCATGATTGACGACTTTTTCACGTTCGAGGGCGGCAATGCAAATATATGCTTCGAAAGTTCATATTTCTTTTTTGAAAAAAGGTCTGGTACCCCCAAAGCACGTCTTCAGAAAAGTTCCGATTAAACCCGATGTACCACGTCGGGTTGGTCGGAGTTGGGTTAGTAATAATGAGCCCTCCCCACCCAAGGAGGTGAGACTCGGGCCTCAGAGCAGTGTTCGCGCCAAGGAAAAAAGCGGCTGATTTCAGCCGGAAAAAAAAATTCTTGAAAAACTGACCGGCTGATAATCAGCCGGCTGACTTTTGGAAGGTCTTCCGATCAGAAGGGGTTTACGACAACATCTTGCCGGTTCATCAAGCTGATTCCGCTCCATGGCGGCATAGCCAAAGCTTACACTGTTGAAAATCGGCTGATTTTGTCCGAGCCTGCCGGTTAAAAACACGGCTCGAAATTTAATCAGCCGGCAAGCCGGCGGATCGCGCGCACACTGCCTCAGAGTCCAGTGCTCCCGCTAACGAAAAAGTGCGAGGAATTCCTCAAAAAAAAAGAGGCTCGAAAAAAGAGGGTGAGGAATTCCTCATGAGGAATTCCTCACCTTTTTCCCGTTGGTGGTATCGTGTAGCCAAAGCACTGCATCACAGTCTACTCGTGGGCTGGCGGGCAGAAGTCTGGGGCTGCCACGGGGGCTGGAGCCGAGAAAGAGAGTCGAGGATCAGAAGCAGCCCCAGATTTCTTGACAGATTCTCTCCGAGTCGACACAAGTGCCTTGTTCCATGTGATCTCTGGTCTGCGTCTACTCGTGCCAATGATGTACCAGCACGCAGTATCGAGTGGCGGTTGAATTCGAATGGGCTGTTGCCTTCAGGAATGTGCAGTGTTTATTGTGACAAACAGACTGAGAAGTGCAAACTTTCTCCACCTGTACCGTACCGTTCGCCGGGGGGCAAAGCCCCCCGGACTCCCCCTGGGCAACAGTTTCTCGGTCTCAGAGCGGCAAAAGAAAGTTGGCCGAGAAACCAAGGCAAAAACGAAGCTAATAACCTGCACAACACGGGGGTAAAAAAATTGGGGGGCACCAAAAAAAAAAAAACAAGCTCAAAACAGGTTTTGGAATTCCTCACCAAAATTGAGGTTAGCGGGAGCACTGCTCAGACTCTAAAAAAAATGTCTGGAAACGGGCCTTGAAGCCCTCAAAAACAAGCAATCCTCCGTTCTTTTTCATAGAAGCGTTGACTCGTTTGGTCCTCCCTTGACCACTTTTCGCGCTTCATGCTGAGTCTCCGTACCCATTCGCCCATTGCGGGATCGAACCCGACCCCCATTTGCTTATTATAGGAAACCCTCCAGGTCCCTCCAGGTCCCTCCAGGACAACCTACAGACGTTCTCACCGGCAAAACAAAACCCACCAGGAGTCTACACAGCTTCTATCAAACTCTTTTAATCAGGGAGGGTGGGTGGGTGTCACTTCTTGTCTAGTCTGATGACGCCACACACGGTGACAGATTCGCTGGAATGCAGGTCAACACGACCCTCAGCACCGATCCAGGCTCGACAACTTGTCCTGTCCTAAGCTGCTGTCAAGAATTTTCCGCCCTCTGAATGCCACGCTGTGACCCAGATGGGAATCTTTCATCGGCAGCTACGAGCAGGGATACAGGGGGAAACAATGGAGAACAAATGCGCTTCATGTCAGATCGTTTTGGGAATCACAATAATGAGCAAGAGAAAGAGAGAGGGAGCGAGGGAAATACTTGCAGGAGCGTTGGGGTATTTTCCTCGGCCTAAAAGGTCGAGGTCACCCACCTATTTTGGTTCTCGAGTAGCCCACACCCCTCCTCCTGGTTTACTGGCTGGGTTGTCCTGCTCTGGGTTTGCTGTCCGATTTCCACAGTGAAACTGAGAGCACCGCCTGTCTGGGCTCCCGGAAATGCTGGCCGCTGGAAAACTCCTATTCCAGATCATGGATACTCTCGGCTCAAGCACAATCCGACAATGGGCCCTAATCCGATGCTGTCGCCAGCTGTGAGAAACCGTATTAATAGCTGCGTAGCATACAGGACCGGTTCGAGTTGCCGCAACGATGCCGACGAGAAAGTCTGCGCCGACAGAGTTGTCGTCAACGCTCCCGTGGCTTGGACGGAGTGCCTGCACGCTGACTGCGTTTTTTTTCGTAGTAACAATGCTTTGTAAACACGAAAGAGAACGCTGGCAGCGTGTTAGGAAGAAGATTAGCCAAAACGATCATATTCACTCACTATCAATCACAGGCTAATCCTCCCCCGGCACGTACAACCAAATACAAGCCAACAATCATGCGGGTTGGAAGAGCGGACGGACCCGGCCGAAGACGGAACAGAGCGTCAGGGAATGACCTACGCCAAGGCCGCTTTCATCGGCCCGGGAGGAAGCAGGGCTCGAAGGCGTGGAGTGACGGCAGACCGCCGACGACCCAAGCGGCGCCAGCAGCAGCAGAGCGGGCCCCCCGTGCCAGGCGCTGAGGTGGCGGATGAGTACGTCTCAAAAATACCTTAGAAATTGTGCCCATTTTTCAATTTGCGACAAAAGGCGTTGCCACGCGGGTGTCCCTGACCCGTACCGTTCCTATACGAAGTTTCTGAGCTCGGATTGGCCACGGGATGACTCCCGCGAGGCTTCTGTGTCTCCCAAAATTCGATTTTATGGGGTTTGTGTCCCCCCAAGCAGGAATTGCGGCGTAGGTGGCGGTGGCGGTGGCGGTCGCAGCCTAGGCGAGAGCGACGGCCTCACAGGCCGGAAGCGGCGCGCGCCGTCCCCACCTGGAACACCTACCAGCCGTGGCCGGAGGAGGCGGACGACGAAGTCGCCCCCGAAGCGCGCCCCCCCGCCAGCAGGCAGGAAGCGACCCGCGCCCTGCACCCCCACGGCCTCTCCCGCAGCCGCGCTGCGCGCACGACGACGACGACGCGCCGATCTCGGCGACGACGGCACTGGCCTCGCCGGCCCGAACACACCGCGCCCACCCGGCCCCGCCCGGCCCTCTTCGATGGCAGGCCCTGACTCGGGCCCTTTTACTGATTCTGGTTCCGACCCTCCACGGGTCACACAACGATCGCGCCCTCCCGCCGGCTCTTCCCGGCTACGTCGATAATGATGGCAACGCCTGGTCGCAAAATTAAAAATGGGCACAGTTTCTAAGGTATTCTTGAGACGTACTCATATGTGTCCCCCGTCTGTAAAGGGTTAGTCAGAATTCCGCACCTGGAAGATGAAACAGAGGCAGAAACAAGTGGGAAAACGATCAACCGGCACGCACAACCAAAAACGAAGCGCCTGTCTTTTTCTTCCTATTTTTTCTCTATTATTCGTCGTCTTGTTGCGTTAGTGGGGAGTCATTTGCATGCAAATGAGTACCACACTATGCCAGCTTTTCGCTACGTGACTCCAGAAGGGTCACTTTTTCCGCGCTTTCGGCGCGGCGCAACTCTAGTCGGCTGCAACTGTTGTTGGCAGTTGCTCACGATCTCATAATCCGAAAAGGAATCGGAGTCTTCGCTTTCTCGCTTGCGCCGATAGGCACGCCGCGATGCGGAGGACGCGAGTAGCCGGGAAGAGCCGGCGGGAGGGCGCGATCGTTGTGTGACCCGTGGAGGGTCGGAACCAGAATCAGTAAAAGGGCCCGAGTCAGGGCCTGCCATCGAAGAGGGCCGGGCGGGGCCGGGTGGGCGCGGTGTGTTCGGGCCGGCGAGGCCAGTGCCGTCGTCGCCGAGATCGGCGCGTCGTCGTCGTCGTGCGCGCAGCGCGGCTGCGGGAGAGGCCGTGGGGGTGCAGGGCGCGGGTCGCTTCCTGCCTGCTGGCGGGGGGGCGCGCTTCGGGGGCGACTTCGTCGTCCGCCTCCTCCGGCCACGGCTGGTAGGTGTTCCAGCTGAATTCCCATTGACTGTGAGCGCGCTTCGGCGTGACTGCTTTGGGATACCCATTGACCGTGAGCGCGCTTCGGCGTGACTGCTTTGGAAGAGGGACACTGCTTGGCACTCTCTACATACCATTGACTGTGAGCGCGCTTCGGCGTGACTGCTTTGGGATACCCATTGACTGTGAGCGCGGTTGGTGCGCTGGGCAAGCAATATACTTTGACGTTGGTGCCAATCTAAACAGCAAGATTTGCGTAGCTTTAGCCAGCTCCTGCTGGACGCAGTCGAAGCACGCGGGATACAAGCACAACCTCAGCCTCGAAACCGTGCGCGGTTTTACCGGCAAGGCATGTCGGGGGGTTTTTTTGCCGCTGTGGTGCGATTATCACACAGAACCAGTCCGCGGGCAGTGCACGCGGGGGACGGCGCGCGCCGCTTCCGGCCTGTGAGGCCGTCGCTCTCGCCTAGGCTGCGACCGCCACCGCCGCCGCCGCCGCGACCCCCGCCGCGTCCGCTGCCGCGACCGCCGGTCTATTATTCACAGTGGATGAGAACACCTGTAGGCCGGTGGGACGAGGCCCTGAGATCGCCACAGTGGACTAACCAGGTCCCTGTCCCTCCCAGGGATCCGTCTCGAATCTAGCCTGGCCCACCTGACGGTGGATGCCCACGTTTCTGTCTTGTTTTGATATGTTCTCTCCCGGGCAGCGATCTGGATGGCCAGGTCCAATTTGGAGAAGTTAGGACGATTAGGCCACACTGCCCCAGCAGAAAGGAACCGAGCTAAAATCTCATCAAAAATAGTTTAAAATACCTCAAATTCAAGAGAAAGAAGAAGAAAAAGAAAAGAAAAAGAAAAAGGCCGCTCCTGGTCCAGGAACGTGACGGTCAAACCACAGCTTACAAAGCTTGAGTCGGAGGCAGCACAGTGCCACAACCGCGTCCGCTCTGCCCTGCGGCTGACCGTCTCGACGGGCTTGTCTTCAGCGCGAGCGCCAAGCCCCAAGGTGCGCCAAGCCTTGATACTTTAGTTTGGGAAATCGGTAGCCACTTGACCCGTAGGCCCGTGGCTCTGCAGTACTGCCGAACACGTGAAGCTTGGCTCCCGTGTAGCAGGCTTTCCCTGGCTCCTACTACTGAAGCCACTTCCTTCTGGGGTTTGCGCACTTTACAGAATATCGACCCTGGTGCTTGCCCGCGCTTGGGGGACACTCGCCTGCTCAATACTCAGCTCGACTCCCGGCTCCATCCAAGGTACGATGTGCCATCGTATCTATGTGCCAGCGGCACCGGGCGGGGCTGTTCCAGGTTTTAGTAGTACTCGTGTGCACTTGATGGGCTGCATCAAGCTGTGACGATGGGCTGCATCAAGCTGTGACGATCCCCTAATTACCGGCACAGGAGGGGGTGTCCCTCTGCTCAGAGCAGGGCCATTCGTGGCAAAATCTCGAAACCCGCGACTATTTATGTGGGCTTTAATAGTGGGAGGAAGGAAGTCACTCGAGATCTAAAAGCTGCGCACCTGGTGTGCCCGCAGCGCAGAAACGGTTTCTTCGGAAATCGTGCTTGGCGAGCTCCTCTCAACCTCAGTGGTGAGGCGCGGAACCCGTGTCTCCCCCTCAAGCTATCGAGTTGCCCCTGACCTGATTCATTCTGGGTTTTCTGTGACAGGATCGACATCGGCATACCCATACCTTGGGTCGGGTTCCCAACCGTCATAGGTGACAAACCTTTGGCTTCCGAGAGCGGCAATGGAAAGATACGTCACAAAATCGTTCCATTCCATGATTCTTGGAATTTCTTGGTGCCCCCGAAGCACATCCTAAGCGCCAAAGGAACGAAACCACCGATCAAACTGGACATACATGTCCGGCTCGTCGGAATAGGGTTAAACAAGCTTCTCTCCCTCCCAACAACGAAAGGTTACTTCGCCGACATTGTCATCAGTATCATCACCCAAGCAACTTCCAGACCACTTGACCTTTGTGCGGTGCTCATCGGCACGCCGATGCTCCCCGCTAGTGCACCAATGGCCCGACCACAAGTTGTCAAACCGTCGTCAAGCAAGCCTTTCAGAGGCACAAACGACCTCTGTATGCTGTCGCAAAGTATGGCGCGACGACGTTGGCTGGTCCCCCCCCTTTCGTTGTGCTCTCGTAGCGTGGATGCGCTCAGGCTCACTTAGCCGTCTCTATTCAGGTTCCACGCTGACGAGCCGTGCTTATGGGGACCGAATGAGCACGTACCGCCGGTCCACCCCGGCTGAAAGACTGTGACAGACTAATAGCCGCCTGTGCTAGCCTTGGACGGACTGCTGATAGACTGTGATATACAGCAGCGGGCAGTTTGAAGCACTTCCAAGAATAGGGGTGGACTGGCTCATCAGCACCACCTCAAACCTTCCAATCATTAGGGTTTTGTCACCAGCCAACTACGATGTGGGGTCCCAAGGCCGGACCCCAAGCTCAATGTCAGCAGCTCTTGGTACTCTATAGCACCAGCAGCATGGACACCTACGTAACCTTGTTTACCACCTTCAGTCCTATATATAGTAGATCTGTTCCACCATCTTGAGTTCTACCGTCAACCTCACCTGGACGGCCCACTCATCGTATCGCTTTGTCTCCTGCTGTTGATGCCCCGACCGCTTTTCCTCTCCAGTCGGCATGTTTGCTGTCCAGGGTTTGCCCCCTTTCGCGTTTTCATTGCGGCAAGGATCTTCGCGAGCGGGATGACGAACGGCGGACCGTCGGCGAAAAGTAGGCGTCTGTCGGCGGAGACAGCAGGCGGGTCGGCGAAGGGTCGTTTAAGGAAGTCATTCCCAAACTGAGCGACTCGTGCTAGCAAGGAGTTAACCAACATGGCTCGTCGAGGAAATACGGGACTCTCACCCTCCCATTCCAGGAGACTTACCTCGACGCCAGTTGTGTCCCCAAGCAGCTTGCGCCACATTCCGGATATCCGTGGAACACCGGTTCAGGCTTGGGCTCTGCCCTGTTCACTCGCCGTTACTAGGTGCATCGCTGTTGCTTTCTTTTCCTGCGCCGAAATCGGCAAAGACAGCGGGCAGTCCGCCGATATTCGGAAATAGAGAGTGGTCAGTCAAAGGTGTTAGAGGAAGCGGACAATGCTGATGAGTGCTATGACTAGGCAACTACTACTGGTAGTCATCAACGAAAGAAGTCCCTGTATCAATAAAAGCAACGTGGTCGTCCCGAATGGAAGGAGACGGCGAGCAGCCGGTCGACATCCAGATATAGCTAGTAGTTAGTCAATGGCTTCCTTGTATCGATAGAGGAAGCGAACGGTCAGTCGAGATTCACAGAGCGGGGTAGTCGGTCAAAGGCGTTTTTGCATCGGGGATCCAGAGATGCTCGTAGAAGGTCAAAGGCGCTCCCTGTAATGACAGCGGAAGCAAGCGGTCGGTTGCGATTCAGAGATTGCGGTGGTCAGTCAAAGGCTTCCTTGTATCGATAGAGGAAGTGAGCGGTCAGTCGAGATTCACAGAGTGGGGTAGTCGGTCAAAGACGTCTTTGCATCGGGGATCCAGAGATCAGGTCAAAGGCGCTCCCTGTAATGACAGCGGAAGTAAGCGGTCGGTTGCGATTCAGAGATTGCGGGTGTCAGTCAAAGGCTTCCTTGTATCGATAGAGGAAGTGAGCGGTCAGTCGAGATTCACAGAGTGGGGTAGTCGGTCAAAGACGTCTTTGCATCGGGGATCCAGAGATGCTCGTAGCAGGTCATGGCGCTCCCTGTAATGACAGCGGAAGTAAGCGGTCGGTTGCGATTCAGAGATTGCGGGTGTCAGTCAAAGGCTTCCTTGTATCGATAGAGGAAGTGAGCGGTCAGTCGAGATTCACAGAGTGGGGTAGTCGGTCAAAGACGTCTTTGCATCGGGGATCCAGAGATCAGGTCAAAGGCGCTCCCTGTAATGACAGCGGAAGTAAGCGGTCGGTTGCGATTCAGAGATTGCGGGTGTCAGTCAAAGGCTTCCTTGTATCGATAGAGGAAGCGAGCGGTCAGTCGAGATTCACAGAGTGGGGTAGTCGGTCAAAGACGTCTTTGCATCGGGGATCCAGAGATGCTCGTAGAAGGTCAAAGGCGCTCCCTGTAATGACAGCGGAAGCAAGCGGTCGGTTGCGATTCAGAGATTGCGGGTGTCAGTCAAAGGCTTCCTTGTATCGATAGAGGAAGCGAGCGGTCAGTCGAGATTCACAGAGTGGGGTAGTCGGTCAAAGACGTCTTTGCATCGGGGATCCAGAGATGCTCGTAGCAGGTCAAAGGCGCTCCCTGTAATGACAGCGGAAGCAAGCGGTCGGTTGCGATTCAGAGATTGCGGGTGTCAGTCAAAGGCTTCCTTGTATCGATAGAGGAAGTGAGCGGTCAGTCGAGATTCACAGAGTGGGGTAGTCGGTCAAAGACGTCTTTGCATCGGGGATCCAGAGATGCTCGTAGCAGGTCAAAGGCGCTCCCTGTAATGACAGCGGAAGCAAGCGGTCGGTTGCGATTCAGAGATTGCGGTGGTCAGTCAAAGGCGCCTTTGCATCGATAGAGGAAGCGAGCAGTCACTGAACGTGGGTGCCCCGAATAGACGGAGACAGCGAGTGCTGTATGCAGTATTGTCAATAAAATGACAGCGGCGATGCCGGCCATCCGTTGCTACCCAGGACACGAAAACCTGAAAGTGGGATAGTGGTGTGGCCACGAAACCCTGAAAGTGGGTGTTGTTTTAGTAGGAGCAACAAGCCTGGTGCCTACCCTCGTACCGAAACCAGCAAGCAAAGCTGCGTCCCGTAGCTCTCGGCCGCGTTTGTCATGTCGACCCCATCCAATCCCTCTCCTGCCTAGTGACTAATGCAGGCCATCGCAACAAGATCCTGCTAGCCTCCAGAGCAAGCCACCAAAAAGGTAAAACGCTTCGCAGGAAACACACACACACACACACACACACACACACACTCTCAAAAGAAACAAACTTCTGCCGGTAGGGAAAATCTGCCAAAAAGGAATCAACTGCCTGCAGGTGGGCTGAGACTAGCACTTGCTGTCGTTGGGAGACAAATAAAACGTAAAAAAGAAATCCTACAAAAAGAAGAGAGTACTCTCGAGCGAACCTTCCACTCTAGAAGACATGGCGGAAACCCGGCGGAGGACGCTGGGGCTCGTTCATGACGGGCGACACGTCGAGCAGTGCCGGAATCCCAGGCATCCGGACAGGGCGGCGCTGGTGCACGCGATGATCAGAGGGTTCGGCTTCGGGTTCACGAAGCTGTCGGTCACCTCCGCCGACAAGGCGGAGGCCGAGGAGGCCATCGAGCTCTACCACAGCCCCACCTACGTCCGCGCGATAAAACCCCGGAGGAAGCGCATGGCCCGTGAGTTGGCCGCGGCGTCGGAGCCGTCGGACGACGACGACGACAGCTCGTCCACCGCGACTTCCTCTTCCAGCAACGACGGCGTGGCTTTCGCCGCACCGTCGGAAGCCGGCGATTCAAACTGCTCAGGCTCATCGGACATGTGCCCCATCCTCCCCCCTGCCAAGCAGAACGGCCACTCGAAGCACCCGTTCCCCAACGCACCTTCCTCCTCCTCCTCCTCCTCCTCCTCCTCCTCCTACCCGGCCATACTCGCCAACGGGGACCATCCGCCCCCCGACGCCCATCCACCGGATTCGTTCCCTGTTCCCTGCGCGCAACCAAACGGCAACGACGCGCACCGCCAAACCGGGGATCACCTCCCCAACGACGCGCACCGCCGAACCGGGGATCACCTCCCCAACGACGCGCACCGCCAAACCGGGGATCACCTCCCCAACGACGTGCACCGCCGAACCGGGGATCACCTCCCCAACAACGTGCACCGCCAAAGTGGGGATCACCTCCCCATCCAACCCAACGGCGCGCCGCCGTGCGGTGGTGAGTTTCGGGCGGCGGACGCGGAAAACGGGTCCAAAAGCAGCGGCGGTGCAGCTGCAATGCAGCAGCTGCCCCCCCCGGCGGCGGCTGAAGCCGCCGCCGCCGGGCCGAAGGGTGTGTGCCAGTCTGGTGGGTTGGCGGGGGGAGGAGGCGAGGACCCGCTCGTGCTCCTTCCCCCCGGGCGGACGGGGTTCCTCGCGGGGTTGCTCACGCCGACGAAGAGCCGGTTGGACGGGTCGGGAGTGTTCGGCTCGCGGAAGCAGCTGAGTGAGGCTGCGGAGTTTTGCAGGTTCGCCTGGCGTCTCGTCGGCCGCCCGCCGCCACGGATCCTTTCGCCGCGGCCGGGCGTAGGGCTGGCCGGGGATTGCCCGCGGTTCAAGGGGGTCTGGCGGTACGCAATCCGGGTCTGCGGCGGCACCGTCGTGGCCGCGAAGGCGCTGACCAGCGACCGGTGCCTGCGGGCCGTCCACTGGGAGGGCGGGAGACATCATGCAAGTCACCAGGGCCCAGCCGGATACTGCTACGTCGCCGACATCGTTCTCGGCGTCAACGAGCTGGTCACCCGGTATTCCCGGGTGCTCGTCATCGATCTCGACGTCCACCACGGAGACGGGACGCAAGAGGCGTTCTACCGATCGTCGAACGTGTTCACCCTCTCCGTCCACATGCACGGCGCCGGCATCTACCCATCGACAGGCGGCGTCGGAGAAACCGGCGCAGGCCCCGGCCTGGGGTACAACTTAAACATCCCAGTCAAAACGGGGTGCGCAGACGACTTGTACTACCACGCGTTTTCCCGCGTCGCGCAAGCCGTCAAGGATACGTTCGATCCCTCGGCGGTGGTGCTCGTCTGCGGGGCGGACGTGCTCTCTGGGGACCCCGTGGGAGAACTCAATGTGTCGCTCCCGTGCATGCTCGAATGCGCGGCGCTGGTGCGGGACTGGGGCTTGCCCACCCTCGTGCTGGGTGGCGGCGGGTATAACATGCCGCTGTGCGCTCGGTACTGGACGTGCCTGACGTGGATGTACGGGAGGACGCCTCGGCCGGAATCAACCCAAGCGGCGGATGCTGCGGAAAACGGCCCCTTTGCGGTCCCGAGCCGGAAGGTGGATCCGTTCGACTTCGCCGCCCCTCTGCTGAGCTCGGCCAGTGTACGAGAGCTGGGGCGGCGGCACGTAGAGGGCCTGGCGTCCGCCGTGCCGCACGACGCCGTGCAGGAGGAGCTGTACGCGGCGCTGTCGCCCGGCGGGAACCCGTCGCTGCTGCCCCCGGACCCGATGCACGCGTCGCACCTCAACACGGAGGAGTCCATCCGCACCCTCGTCCACTTCGCCCTCGACGCCTTGCTCAAAGCGCAGCTCAACCGGGCCGTCCTCCGCGGCTCGGCGACGAACGGCGACCGAAAGCGGAAGCGAACATAATCATTTCCAACGCGAGCGGCGGAAGAATGCTTTGCGCGCTTCACTCGTTGAATCTCTTATCTCAGTAAACCCAACGACCGGGAGAAACCTAACTGGGTTGCACTTACGATGGGGTAACTCCCCGAGCTAGCCGCCGAATGGTGAGAGAAACAGGCTCGCCCAGGTCACACCACCAGACCCGGGGGTAGGAACACAGGTGGGAAGTCTTCGTGTTTTTTGGTGGTGGCGGCGGCGGGGACAACCTGCCGCTGTGCGCGCGGTGCTAGACGTGCTCAACGTGGAACGCCTCGGTTGGACCCAATCCGACCCAAGCAGTGTAGATGCTTCGGCGAAGCGGAGCTGAGGGGGGGCATCTGGTACGGTGCCCAGCCGTAAAGTGGACCCGTTCGACTTCACCGCCCCTTTGCTGAGCTCGGGACGTGGAGGGCCTGCGGCGTCCGCCGTGCAGCAGGAGGAGCTGTACGCGGCGCTGTCGCCCGGGGGGAACCCGTCGCTGCTGCCCCCGGACCCGATGCACGCGTCGCACCTCAACACGGAGGAGTCCATCCGCACCCTCGTCCACTTCGCCCTCGACGCCTTGCTCAAAGCGCAGCTCAACCGGGCCGTCCTCCGCGGCTCGGCGACGAACGGCGACCGAAAGCGGAAGCGCACATAATTTCCCTAATTGCTTTGTGCACTCCACTCGTTGACAATCTTATCTCAGTAAACTAAACGAAAAGGAGAAACCTTGATGGGTTGCACTTACGATGGGGTAGCTCCCCGAGCTAGCCGCCGAATGGTGAGAGCAACAGGCTCGCCCAGGCCACACTACCAGGCGGGAATTCTTCGTGTTTTTGGCGGGGACAACCTGCGCGCGGTGCTGGACGTGCCCGGCGTGGATGTGCGGTGGAACGCCTCGGTCGACCCCAATCCGACCCAAGCAGTGTGGATGCTTCGGCCAAGCGGAGCCGAGGGGGGGATCCGGTTGCGGTTCCGTAACGCGGACCCGTTCGACTTCATCGCCAGCTCGGGACGTGGAGGGCCTGGCGTCCGCCGTGCCGCACGACGCCGTGCAGGAGGAGCTGTACGCGGCGCTGTCGCCCGGCGGGAACCCGTCGCTGCTGCCCCCGGACCCGATGCACGCGTCGCACCTCAACACGGAGGAGTCCATCCGCACCCTCGTCCACTTCGCCCTCGACGCCTTGCTCAAAGCGCAGCTCAACCGGGCTGTCCTCCGCGGCTCGGCGACGAACGGCGACCGAAAGCGGAAGCCCACCTAATCTCTCCGACGCGAGCAGCGGAGGGATTCGGGGGGTAAGAACTTTGTGCACTTACTCGTTGACAATCTTATCTCAGTAAACTCGACGAAAGAGAGATACCTTGACGGGTCGGTTCAACCGACTTTGCGCAGTCTATCGTCACAGATTGTTGCTGCGTATCAAGCTCAAACTACTGCTACCCTTACGTGAAGAACAACGTCTCATAACGGAAACGGAAGCCGATCAACCGACGCGAAAACAAAGCGAAGCGCCTCTGTTTCTTGTGTTAGCATGGTGCTAACAGTTAGTAGTTGGCGGCGTATGATGAAACTTACCGAAGCAAGTGAGTTCCCCTACTGGGGGAGTGCCGATTGCCATTGACGGTATATCAGAATTAACGTTCCTTTGCGCAAGTGCAATCGTAGGAGTACGTACAACCCGTTCTGCAGCAAGTTCTTGCAACCCCCACCCACCCACACACACACACACACACACACACACACACACACACACACACACACACACACACACACACACACACACACACACACACACACACACACACAACACACACACACACACACACACACACACACACACACACACACACACACACACACACACACACACACACACACACACACACACACACACACACACACACACACACACACACACACACACACACACACACACACACACACACACACACACACACACACACACACACACACACACACACACACACACACACACACACACACACACACACACACACACACCGCACACTTGCGTGCCTTTTGCATCTTTCACGCACTACTAGCGCTGCTTTCACCTCCTGCTCTCAGTCCAAGCAGGGGTTCTTGCATCTTTTCCGCACTCAGTGCTGCTTTCACTCCCCCCCCTGCTCCCAGTCAAAGCAGGGGTTCTAGCCATCCTCTCAGTCCTCTCAAGCAGTAATTTTTTAAAAGTTTTTGAAAAGTTCCTCATCCGTCCAGTGAGTGCTGTTACCCCAGCAAATCGTGCAAACAGCGTACAGACATACCTGGCGGCGTACTGGCACGCGCGTTTTGTGGCTAGCTACAAACAGGGACTACATACGTGGGCACACAGATCTAGCTCCCCAACTCGTAGCTGTTTGCGGTCGCGAAGTGCCAAACCAAGGGGGGCACGTCCACATCGGTGGTGCCGCATAAACGAAACCCCATCCCTATCGCCTGGAGCTGCATGGCATTGCCTGGATCTGCAGTCTTCGGTCTATCACGGTCTATCAGGTCCATCCCTATCGCCTGGCGCTGCATGGAATTGCCTGGATCTGCAGTCTTCGGCCTATCTTGGTGGGGCTTCTCCAGTCTATTGTCACAGAAGTGTTGCTGCATACCAAGGGAACTAGTACTACTCCTCGTCTTTATCCCGACCAGTGCAAGCAGCGTCCTTTGTGCCTGGTCCTAAACAGTTTTCACAGTTTCCGTGTCGGACTTCCGAAACACATAGAGATGCCTGGGGAAGCCGAGGCACTGAAATACTCGGAAGGACCACCCGGTACTTATTCCGACGGAGGCAAGAAAGGGGAGGCCCAAGTGCAACCAACTGGGTCTTTTTCTTTTACATAAGCGCCAGCTTGAAAGGAAAATGCTCGACGATGCTGCCCGACAAAGAACAGAAGGAATCCCAAGTGCTGTAAAGAACAGAAGGAATCCCAAGTGCTGTAACTACCGTACCACGTGTTGAACGGACGTGAGGTCATGCGGGTCTACCCCTACGCGACAAATCACGCAAACACAACAGGTCAAAGTACTGAGTGAGAAAACAACACACGGTGGAATACAAATCAAATTGTGTTTGTATTGTATTTGCCCCTTACCTCTATATTTCGTCCCTTCCATTCGGAGTCGAAGCAGCTACGTCGAGTATTTTTGTTTGAACGCTTCCGCCCGGCACCGAACCCCGTTTTACCTGCGTTTCGCGTGGGCTACAGCACATTCCTCCTTTGAATTTGCAACGGGCGACCTCGTCGAGTATTTGCAGGGACTTATCCAAAAAAAGTAAGAATTGCTGCCAAACACCCGGGGGGGAAGGGGGGGGGGAATAACAAGGAAAAAAAGTACTCTTTCTTTAGAAAAAAAAAAAACATAGTTATCTAGCCTTAGTGAAACGCTTTGTGTCAACAGACTTCAACCCTCTCAGTGACCTGGGAATGATAATCGGGACGCAACAACGCCCTAGTGGCTCAAGCCGCTCTTCCCTGATTGCGAAGGAGGGTAACTCTGGCATGTCACAGAAAGCGAAAGCAAAAGAAGTCTCAATTAGAACAAAATATGGGGGGGGAGGAGACACAAAAAGCTACACGACTCTGCCCTGTTCACTCGCCGTTCCTAGGAGCATCGCTGTTGCTTTCTTTTCCTGCGCTGAGCTGTACACGGCGAACTCCAGCCGCAGAAGATGGAGTGAAATGGTGCGCAAATCTTTGTTAACTTAAGCGGGCGTGGCCACGCGTCTTCGGGTGCGGTCTGCTGTTAGGGAAACATTCCTAGTCCGAGCGGATGGTTGTAACTGCACGCGCTTACGCCGTGGGCGGAACACCAAAATTATGTGACCCCCACAGGTGTCAAGAAGTCGAAAGGTTTTGTGCGTGCCGGTTGCTCGTTTTTCCCACTTGTATTTACCCTGTGCATATTCAGGTAAGGAATTCTGATCAACCACCAAAACACGCTGCCTACGTCTTTTAAGCCTGCACAATACATTGACTGGCAACCCGCAAGATTGTTAGTATTTAGATGTAGCTGCAACACTTGCCGACGCTCCTTTTTCGTAGTAACAAGTAATTGTAAACACGAAAGAGAACGCTGGCAGCGTGTTTGGGAGAAGATTAGCCTACCGATCATATTCACTCACTATCACTCACTAACAGGCTAATCCTCCCCCGGCACGTACAAACAAAAAACGGCACTAACTCGGACTGACATCCTCGAGGGAGAAGAAGCCTATTAGCTCCAGCTTCTGAGCCTGGCGTTCACCTGTTGGTGTAGAAACCGTCTCAGATTTTTTGCGCAACAGTAGTGTAGCCACTCCTACCAGTTCTAGACAGCGGTTTGCACGGGGGCTTATCGGGGATGTGCATCGTCCCCTATTTGCAGGCAGTAAATCCATGGAAGCAAATGAAAGAAAAAGTCTAAACAAATGGTAGAATACGTAGTGCCCTTGATCTCAAGTACACACAGACTTGTACGAAACAAGCGAAATCAACAACCAGTTCGGCCCATTCCCACCCCTCCCCCCGACTTTTAGTATAGTGTGATGAGTTTGCTCTGATCCATTTCTTTTGATGCCTTCGTCCCATCCTCCTCCTCTTCTAGTATCGCCTTATTCTTTTTTTTGCTCGCGTTTGCGGCGTCTTTGCATCGTCACCGCCCCCAACACTGGATCCTAGCCAATAGCTTCGTCTTCGGACACGATGGATTGCGACCCGCCGTCGACTTCAGTCTGATTCAACAGGCAGCCGCCCTCCAGTTCTGTCGGTGTTCCACCGCAGAAGTCTCCCTTCATGCTAAGTCCGAGTCAGATGGGACTGCTGGCACTGGACTCGACTTGATTTCAGTGACTTTTAGTCTATCTCTGACCTGACGTCATGTGCACTCTCGTCTCATGCAAACACGGGAGGCCCCGACTGTCGTTCTGAAGTCGGTTGCCTGGGCAAATGGGGAGAAGACGAGCAGGAAGAACGACACCTTTTCGCCGAAGCACGCTACTAGCATTCTTCTAGCTACTACCATTCTTCGAGCATCCAACCACTTTCTTCTGGATTTTCGGAGCGTTTTGGGGCCACCTGAGTGGGTCAGTTTCGGGTTTCTGATGACCCACCTTTTTTGGGTGATTTGGGGTCCAGCTGGGGTCCTTCTGGGGTCCTGGCCGTCGGTGAAACGTTTTCCGCCGTTCTTTTGTATAAGCACCTGCTTTGTAGGAAATACTTGAGGAGGCTGCCAGCTGCAAAAGATCAAAGGAGGTAAATGTGCTGTAGCCCACACGAAACACAGGTGAATCTGGGTTCAGTGGCGGGCGTAAGCGTTCAACAAAAAGGACCCACGTTGTGTGTGTTGCTCCTCCCCCTCTAGCCTCCTTCGAAGTAAGCACAAGGCAGCCCCTCGAGTATTTTCAACCTGCACCGTGCTAGAGTATTGCAACAGGCGTGAGGAGTGCGGAGCTGCTGCTGTTCCACGTACCCTATGCTGTAGCATATGATTGCTTGTCTCGGGAATGCGGCGGATGTCATGTAGAACGGCAAGCTGACCTTCGCGATTTGAGGCGCGATGTAACTACCCGCCGCCTCTCTCCCTCACAGGGAGCCGTCCAAATTCTGCTCAGCCCCCATCGAATGTTGTGTTCTCTCTATTTTGCTCTCTTCGTCTGACGGCGGAGAGCCACAGAGCGCCAGGGAGAAGGGGAGAAACTGGCGAAGTTACGTGCACGAACCTCCCGAGTTCACGAAAGAACAAACAAGAGCCCTCTTTATTATCGTGGTCAACTCTACATACTTGGGGGCGTGATTGAGCTCCTCAGGCTCGAATCACTTAGCTGCACATTGTAAGCGGTTCGTCCGTTCGAGAGTCTTCGGCTTGGGACTGCTCGTCTGCGATGGGAAAGATCGGGCGATACCCAGAGCCTTTCGTGTTAAATATGCATCTGGTACGCTCCGAAAATGAGAAATCCAGGTAGCCGACAGAGATGTTTCCATTCCCTGCACTTGACTCATTCGCTTTCCGTGTCTTGGTCTTCTTGGGCTATGGTTTCCATGCCTCTTTTGCGGACTCTTGACCATTCAATGTACTCTTTAAAGGTCCATCTTCCGGCCTTCAGGAGGATGCACAGCTTTGGGTTGCTGTCATTTATGTGACCTGCGCGGCACCCCTGCGGAAGCACCCTTGTACAGGCTGTTGGAAACACTATCTCGGATGTGAGGCCACAGGTGATGAATGGGGCATAGCCCCCGCCATCCTTTCTTCTTCTCCGGCATGTTGCAAATGCAACCCCTAGATAAGGTGTCACCTTGTTGGTTGTTCTTTCTCGTTCTCAGAACAATGTAGAGTTCCTGTTGGAATTTAAAGACTGCGCTGTGTCTTTTCGTCTCTTTAACGTCCCGGAGCGCATTAACTGGCGAGTCAGTCTCAATTCCGCGTCTCAGCGGGATCGCTTCGTCACCGGTGCGAAGCAAGTAGACGTACGATAGAACTGCCAACTGACGAGACTCGTTTAACGAACGGTTGGAGCCGGCAACAGGGGATGTCCACAATTTTGTCGAGAAGCCGCGACGTGATAGCATCCATTTTTCGTTTTCCGGTCTGCCTCCCTCTTATCCCTCGAATTACTTCTCTCACCAAGGGAACTCTGAGCGGAGAATTGATCCCCAAGAACCGTTGGACTTTCTCGAGCGCTGATATTGTGCGCTCTGCGGTGTCCGCATTGGTGTGGATTGCTATGAACCCACGAATTTCTTCGGGGTCAATGGGGAAGTGGGGACATCGTTTAAGGTCCGCGTAGTGCGTCCAAGCCCTTACTGCGACGAAGTATTGGTGCCACGTCTCGCTTTGACCGAGGATGCCGTGAGCGATTGAACGGCTTGATCGATTGTCGCGCGAGCGGCCAGAGGTGGCAGCCCCTCGAGGTATTCCAACTTGCGCTTTCGACTCACAGTGAAGTCAGTTATCACCGACTCCTCGGTTGCATCGCGTTCCATCTCCGCTTTCAACATGGCGATGACCTCCGATCCAGTCGGATACTTGCGTCCAGACAGTTTGTCAGTTGGGTGGGTGGGAGGGGGAAACTTTCACTGTACGTGGTGTACGTGAGTTCTTCCGTCGAAGACGTTTCCTGAGCGGTCGTAGAGGTTGACTAATCGATAATAAAATACTTTCAGTTCTAAAGAACTGAAAGTTTTCTTTATTATCGTGGTCAACTCTACATACTTGGGGGCGTGATTGAGCTCCTCAGGCTCGAATCACTGAGCTGCACATTGTAAGCGGTTCGTCCGTTCGAGAGTCTTCGGCTTGGGACTGCTCGTCTGCGATGGGAAAGATCGGGCGATACCCAGAGCCTTTCGTGTTAAATATGCATCTGGTACGCTCCGAAAATGAGAAATCCAGGTAGCCGACAGAGATGTTTCCATTCCCAACGCAGATCTCTGTCACTTGTTCCCATCGCAGAAGGAGAGATGCGTCGCAGGTTGTTCTCGAGGGCAATTTGCTGGTGTAAGGGAGATAGGGACCAACAACGTTGAATGTATTGTTCGTTGGAAGAAGGGTCACAAGCGCAAGCTATAAACACCTGATTCAAGCGCAAGGATCGCATCCTTTGTTCAGCGTTTTAATTGAAGAAGCATCTTGTCAAGCTGACCGAGTTTTCAAGCTCTAACTACGGCTGACTGTGAGAGGAGGAGGTGGAAAGGTGGACGTGGCTACGTTGGTCAGGTGCAGAGGCGTTGGTGCGAAGATTGACCCGACTTGCATTTGGCCGGTGTCGGATACAGTGAGTTGTGAGATCGGAACACGGGACGATGGGAGACTCAGCTTGCACATCCCGCATTCTTCGGGTAAAGAGGACACTTTTGAAGTTCGGCACGTACTGGTACCCTAATTCTTCGAGGTACCGGATGCGGCCCATTTGCCGGGAGGGAAGGTCGGCAATATTATGCGCTGCTTCGACCCTCTCTAGCCACACCTCCATCGATTCTGAGGACACTGCCTCGAGCCAGAAGTTACGAAGCAAGGTGTTGAATAACTGGTTCCGCGAGTATCCCTTTACGAGGGTCGCAAGAGAACAGACGTTAAAGTTGTCTTCGAGGATAGCAGCCGGAAAAAGGGTCTCGTGGAAGTCGTTCAAGTAGCATTGAATCGAGACGACGGCTTCTGTTTCGTACAGTTGGGTGTTGTCACGGTCGGCGGGATCGACGATATACTTATGGTGGTTCGTTCTGTCTACCGCAGAGAGCGCGTTTCCGTAAAAGCGATGCTCTTTGTACGAAACGCAGAATCCGAGGGTGCCCAGCGTGGCGTCGGTGTAGATGATCATAGGCGTACGCGGTGACAATATGGCTTTGTAGTCGATGCGCCGATGAAATTGGGATCGAAGTATGGCTCCTTGCCACCACTCCTGAGCTGAAAATAGTCGTTCTCCCAGCTTTACCACGTTTACGGTCGAGTACTGCCTTGATTGTATCGGGTGTATGTAGGCACGTCCTACCGACCCGGTCATGCTCTGTTGAACAAAGCTGAGTTGACCAACAAGCTTTGCCGCTGCTTGTGGTGTCAGGCTGTCCTTCCGCAGGATCTCCTCGATGGTCGCCTGAAGTCTGGCCGACCTTTCGGTCGTGATAGCTAGGGAGGCGGATCCGGGAGACGAGACATCAATGCTCACGCCCAAATAGGATATGAGTTGCCCGATCCTCTTCTTCTTGTCACTGAAGATTAAACCGATGATGGCCGAGAAGAACTCTTGAAAGTCGAACGCCATCTGCTCGATGTCGTCGGCTCTTCCGAGTAGATGAAAGTCATCAAAATACCCGGATGCAGGAATACAAACCGAGATAGGCAGTTGTAATCTAGAACCGCCGACTCCGTCCCGAAGCAGAGCACGTTACTGAGGTACAGCTCGAGCTCGTGCGTTGCAGCATTGAGTGCGACGATCACTGCATACTTTCGTTGTGCTTTATCGGCGATCAACGATTTGTAAGCGTCCGACTGATCGAGGACGGCTTGTGCCTGCAGTACGACTCCATTTTGAAACAAAGCAACAGCTGTCGCCACCACGTTGTCAACGCCAAGAAGTGTTATTGGGGAGTGGACGCGGGTGACCTTATTCGTCGCTCGTCCGTTTTCGCATCCGCGGTGCTTCTCCCACGATTGAACCTCCTGATCGGAATGAAGTGTTCCATTGGGAGTGTCTCGACCGAGAAGGGACCCTCTAGCCATCCCTTTTTGACTTCTGCTTTCAACTGGGCAGAGATCTCGAGGAGATTCCCGTCACGTATGCTTTGTCGTCGGAGGGACTCCAGGGGGGGCTGCTGTTTGTTCTGCAGCTCTCTTTTCGTGGAGATGAACGACTTTCGAGCGCTCCTGTTTTCAGGTTTCACGTCGAATACCCCTTCTTCGCACAAGTCGTCAACAACTGGGAAACCAAACCCGAGTCTGTGAACGAATTCGTTCTTCACACCCGGTTGTGCTGCTCCCATCAGCTCGAGAAGCTCCTCCACGACAGGTACGTTGATGCGAGACGCGATTGCGTTCGCAGGGTGATCCATATCGAAGAAGGAATTGAACCGCGCCGTGTCTTTCTTGCTGCTTTCGCTCTATCTTCCCAATATAGAAGACGGCTTGCTCGAAAGTTTTTGTTCTGTGCCGTCGAGTTCGTGGCGTAGATGAGCGTGCACTGGCGAAGGTCTGGATCGAGTTCTGCTGCGTCGAACGCTCGTGATTTGATTCGAGCTGTCAGCGCCACGTGGTCTCCATTGATTTCGCCCGGAACGAGTAAAACACTCCCTTCTGTTTTTGATGGGACGGTGCTCCTCGATGGATCGAAACGGCTGGGACTGTTCACGTTGATTCCCCGGTTCGCACCGCAACCACAGGTTGTGAGTCAAATCTGCCGGTGGCGTCGAGAGCAGGATGAGATAGTATCGGGATGGTTGTGAAGGACGTTTGAGCAAATTCATGACGTTGGGGTGATTGAGAATGGTGGACCGACGGCGGTGCTAGTCGGTTCTTCTGGCGCTTGCCTCAGACCAAACGCGCGGATGATCCCCGCGTTCGCAGCTCATCCCTCCCGCGATCAGGTCCGCGATTGGGATTGCGATTCCGGCCATCGTTTCCAGGTCAGGCATGCTCCATTTCTTCAGCGCTGCGTACTACTCCTTCACTTCCGTCACAGAAGGCGGGTTCATCTTTTCTTCTTTCACGGCACACGGTTCAAGGCTGATGATGGCAAGTGAGGCCCTTTTGACGGCGTCTGCGTCTGCTTCGGCCGATCTCACAAACTCATCATATAGATCGGCGGCATGCTGGTCGATTCCGGCTTCGACTGCGTCTGGCAAAGCCTTTTAGCAGTGGCGGCGGCCCTCAGATCAGCCTTGTGCGCGATGATGAAGGAAACGCTGTCCATTCTTCTATTCTTTGAGAAAAGAATTCGAGCCCGGTGATAAGTCGATACTGGTATAGGAGCTTCCATAAGTGTGGCCTGAGACAGCGGTGCCCGCATGTACTTACAAGTCTTATGGCGTGTCCCTCCCTACTGAAGCATGTGTATTGCCAGCCCAGCGGCATTTACGGCGGTGTCCTGTCCCATTGGGACTTACGGAAGTCTGGTGCCTGCCCAACGGACTTACGGCGGTGTCCGCCTGCCACGGCATTTTCCCGCTGCTTCGGGGCTTACAGAATTGTTGCGTGCCCACGGACTTACGGTGTTGTCCTGCGCTTTCGGGACTTTGCCCGCCGACGGACTTACGGCGGTGTCCTGCCAGAGGACATAGTCTCCTGCCGACTACGGAAGCTAGTTGCCTGCCCAACGGACTACGGCGGTGTCCTGCCCCATTGGGCCTTACGGTAGTCTGGTGCCTGCCCAACGGACTTACAGCGGTGTCCTGCCCCATCGGGACTTACGGGAGTTTGTTGTCTGCCCAACGGACTTACGGCGGTATCCTGCCCCATCGGGACTTACGGAGTTTGTTGTCTGCCCAACGGACTTACGACGGTATCCTGCCCCGTTAGGCCAAATGGTAGTTTGTTGCCTGCCCAACGGACTTACGGCGGTTTCCTGCCCCATCGGGACTTACGGAAGTCTGGTGCCTGCCCAACGGACTTACGGCGGTGTCCTGCCCCATCGGGACTTACGGAAGTCTGGTGCCTGCCCAACGGACTTACGGCGGTGTCCTGCCCCATTGGGACTTATGGTCGTTTGTTGCCTGCCCAACGGACTTACGGCGGTATCCTGCCCCATCGGGACTTACGGAAGTCTGGTGCCTGCCCAACGGACTTACGGCGGTGTCCTGCCCCATTGGGACTTACGGTAGTTTGGTGCCTGCCCAACGGACTTACGGCGGTGTCCTGCCCCATCGGGACTTACGGAAGTCTGGTGCCTGCCCAACGGACTTACGGCGGTATCCTGCCCCATTGGGACTTACGGTAGTTTGTTGCCTGCCCAACGGACTTACGGCGGTTTCCTGCCCCATCGGGACTTACGGAAGTCTGGTGCCTGCCCAACGGACTTACGGCGGTGTCCTGCCCCATTGGGACTTACGGTAGTTTGTTGCCTGCCCAACGGACTTACGGCGGTGTCCTGCCCCATTGGGACTTACGGTAGTTTGTTGCCTGCCCAACGGACTTACGGCGGTTTCCTGCCCCATCGGGACTTACGGAAGTCTGGTGCCTGCCCAACGGACTTACGGCGGTGTCCTGCCCCATTGGGACTTACGGTAGTTTGTTGCCTGCCCAACGGACTTACGGCGGTGTCCTGTAGAGGTTGACTAATCGATAATAAAATACTTTCAGTTCTAAAGAACTGAAAGTTTTCTTTTTTACTTTGAGTGAACGACTCAGCTACAAGCTACAAATGTGTCCCTACCTCAACTGTCAACCGAAGACTTATAAACACCGGCTTTCTTTTCAACTGACGAAACAGGGGGAAAGGAGAGCGAAAAAGGAAGTTCTCCGGGCCGTCGTAACTTCTCCTCACGAACACTGGTCGCCGACGGCTACTACACGCGGTGGGAACGAATAACGAGGACTAGTCCCTCAAGGTTTCATAGCCTGCCTGACCGGAGTCTTACACTCCCTGCGTCCCCTTTTTTTTCCCTTTTCTATTTCACACCTTCTTCGAGAAGACTTGATGCTAGCATCAAACATGCATGCGAGGCAGTGTCCTGCCAAAAAAATCAAACTAAGATTTTTCCCCACGACCCGTGCCCGGTAGGGAAATCATGGGACCCATCGTCCCGAACGCATGTTTGTTCCTCTTTTTCCCCTGAGGAACACGACATCCGGACATTCCCGAGAGAAAGTCCGTTTTAAAGACAGCCCGACACAATGTAGGAGGGCATTCTCACGAAGGTGGGTAGGTACCCGATTTTTGTTCTGTTTGCAAGTCGGATAATGGAATGTTTAACATCTTCCCCGCCACCGACCCGGAAGCAGCAAAAACGGCCCGGAAAGCCCGCACCGCGAAAACGAGCGGGAATAGAACTTGACTTGGAATGACCAGTTTGACCTCACCTCATCATCGTTGACTCTCCCGACGGACGACGTCATAAAGTAACACGACTTGAGCCTGTGAACAGTGCTCGCTTGCCTTGGTGGCACTGGCACTTTACAGAACTCAATGCTCTGTTTGCAAGTCGTGGGTCCCGAGCAAGAATCACAAAGGGGTGATTGGGGGCATCTCTCTGTTGATTAAGGCTCAACCCCTTCCGGACGGAGGACATATGTGCAAGTCTTTTTAGTACCTGATAATTTAGGCTTTTTTTGAAAATACCGCCAACCAGTCCCCGCCCACTGGATCAACTAGGCAGAACCCTCCCACAACCATGTTCTAGAGGTAGTTGCTTGCCCCAGACACCTGTGAGAGCAGCTAGAATGATGTGGTAGCAGATAAAACCCGGGGTTTCGAGTCAACCTGGCCTGGCCTGCATGTGTCAAGGTCCTGCAGACGTATGCTTCCACTGCTGGTGATGTGCAGAAACTGCCTGAGGCAGCCAGAATGAGGCTGAAAATGGAGCCCTCTACGTCTTGAAGGGCAAGCGGGCCCTAGAACGAGCCAATATGCACGGAATGGATGCTAACACGCAAACGGCAAGTTTCTGAAAGACCCGCAACGCTGCCGAGGAAGCCCCAAGCCTCTCACAACTGCAGTTTCGAGAACCAAGCAGCTGGGAGTACGACTAACAAGCGACAATAGTAAGAAACCTCACGCAATCACGCAGTAGCCATCCAGGCCCCTCCCCGACCACTCCCCACCCTCGCTTGCAGACACTCAGGTTCCGCGCTGATGATGGTCCGCCTTATGTGCCCGTGGCTTAAAGGACCGAAACACGGCGCAGACGGGACCAGAGCACATACCCATTCCAAGCACGTTCTTGCAATCCCCGACCACTCCCCACCTTCACACCATCCTGAGAATGAGAGTGCTGGCCACCTTGTTGGACGAGCTTCGGGAGCCAAAGCCGTTTGGCTCGCGAGGCACACAGAACGGTGGTGGTGACGAACGAACTGCGGAAAGTTCTAGATGTGTTGAGTGGGGGTGACGCATCTGAGATGCAGTATGATATTGATGCTGAAACACTCCGAACCCCAAGCTGGAGTTCGGACACTGCGTCTCCGGAGTAAAGACACGTCAAAAATGATCCACGTTTGCCGCTGCGAGACCTCTTCAGGGAGCCTCAGGTTCCTCGTGTTGCTGCCACAAAACTTTTGAGCGTGACCCAGAGTTTCCCCAGAAGCCTTTGTGTACCTGGACAACTCCCTTCCCCTCCGTCCGTAAGGGGTTAATTCTAGTATCGAACATGCATGAGAGGCATGCCTACCCCCCCCCTCGTAAAAGCGGTGAGCTATCACTCGATTGACCTGTTTCATCCACACACCGCTGTATTGCTAGCGTTGGTTCTTATTTCGGTCAATTGTATCCACCTCGATCCCGCGGGTTTAAGGCCTCAGAGTTGAAGCGAGTTGGATTCTTCGGACATGTACAGCAATGGAATACCGCTGCTATCCAACTGGGCCCAAAAGGCACGTTCCCCGCGTAGTTCGCCACCGATTTACTGAACCGTCTGCAGACCCCTGGTGATCCATTTCCTCTGAGACTTGCATGGCTTAGCCCTTGAAACAAGTATATGAGTACTGGCAGGATCAAGTAGGGTGTTTGTCACTCAAACTAGACTCGACCTGCGAGTCGCAGTCAGTCACGTGGTCAGCCGAGAGGTTTCGCCGGATTGCAAAGGGTTTTTCCTGTGCCCTCGTTG
>JAPJBO010001263.1:0-55669 GCA_030068145.1 Diplonema papillatum | reverse complement strand
TTCCTGTCGATGTTCCGCCACCGCCAGAGCCTCAGGGCTTCGCGCGCCAGGTGCCCCAGCTCCTTGAGGTCGTCCAGTGTCCTCAGATCGACTTCCTTCCCTCGCCCGTCGCCCGTCTCCGTCTCGTCTGTATGGTCGTCGGGAATTCGGATCGACCACGGTCCCGTCCTTTGCCACTTCATGGCCTCTAACGTCCCGTCAAGCAAGTGTACCGGCCCCGAGGTGCTCGGGCAGGGAAAGACGCGGGCCGCCGCTTGCATGTGCGCCCTACACCTCTCTGAGTCCTTCATCAGCGCCATCCACGTCATGACTCGTCGGTAGTGCACGGCCACCGGTGGATCCACCAAGTGACCCTTCCTCACGAGCGAGAGGCTAATCGCGGCGCAACGTCCCCGCCTATCCCTACCTGCAAGTCCCCTTTCAATTGCAGCTGTCAACTGTGCGAGCCACTTCTTCTCCGGCTCCTGTACCTCTACCCCGTAAATTGCCTTCGGGATCACGACCGAAGCGTAGATCCTCTCCTTCTTCTCCTGCGGCAGGGGTAACTTGCCCGCCCTCTTCGCGATTTTGGACGCCTCGTCCAACCTGCTCGACAAGACCTTCTGGGCGCCTCCGTCGGTACCCAAACCTGCCCCCAAGCACTTCAACCACGCCACCTTCTCGACCTCCTGGCCGGCTATCCGAGGGTTGGCCTCGGCTTCGCTCTTCCGCTTTCTCTTCCTACCGCCCTCCTCCTCGTCCGGTGGACGCTTAGCCCTCAATACCGTCCATTTGCTCTTGCGGGCGTTGGGTCGCTGACCCGTGTCGCCGCAAAACTCCTCCGTCAGAGCCACTGCCCGCGTCATATCCGGCTTCGTCCTCGTCACGACCTCGGTGTCATCCGCAAATGCTTGCGGTTCGGCCCCCGGGACCTCCTCTTCAACGAGATACATCCAGACCGACACGAGCGCGTTCAGGAAGATTACGCTCAGCGGACAGCCCTGCAGAATCCCGTTCGTCGCCTTGAACTCCTTCCCCAGCCCCGCCGGAAGCTTGAACCGTCGCCTCAGCTGGCGGTACATGCCCCGCACTGCATTCAACACTGATGGCGGCAGTCCCATGTCTTCCACAAGCTTCAACATGATCTCTTGCGGTATGCGGTCAAAACACTTGCTGTAGTCGAACGCCACGGCGAAAAGATCCTCGTCGTTCAGCAGAGCCGCTTCCATCTTCGCCGCCAAGAGCCAGTACACCTCCTGCGTCCTTCCCTTCTTCCTGAAACCGCGTTGATCGGGGTGCGCCCATGATTCTTGCCATTCCCTTACGAAACGGAGGCGCGTCGCCGCCCAGAGGCGGTACATAACGCTCGTTATCGTGATCGGGCGTTGCTCGAGAGGCTGCGGACCCTCCCCCTTCGGGATCAACACCACCAGCGCCTGCGCCACCACCTCGGGCCAGCTGCCGGCCCCCTCCACGTCGTTCAGCGCCAGCGCAATCACGTCGAGGAGAGGCACCGGCAGCGTCTTCAACTCGCACACTCGCCAGCCGTCCATCCCCCCGGCTTTCCGCGCCTTCATCTTCTTCAGCGTCGCGCTCAGGTCTTCTCCGGTCAACGGGCGGTCCTCGCAAGCTCCCCTCTTCACGTACTTGCCATACCTTCGCACGAAGTCCTCCCACTTCGGCTCCCGTACCTCCTTGTACATCTGGAACACGCCTCCCCACGCCTTCTCGCCTCGCAGGATCTCATCCATCTCATGGAGATCGGCGGTCACCGACCCATCTCCCCTCTCGACGAACAGGGTGCTGTGCCTCTCCGGCTGCTTGCACCAGTCGTAGACACGCTTGGGGTTGTCGTCGATCGCCCGACGCATCTCCCCCCTCCACGTTTCCAGCCTTTTTGTTCTCCTCGCCGCCCGCGTCCTTTCGTGCTCCTTCTTCAACATGCCGCAGAGCGCCTGCAGCTCAGGCAGTGCAGGCGGGTTCGCCTCCTCCCACAGGCGCGAATCGACGTGCTTGACGCCCGCCCTGCGGGCTTTTCTCCACACTCTCATCTCCTCCGTGCTCGGCTGGCCGCAGGTGTCCCGCTTCTCTCCCAGCCGCACCAGCTCCTCGAGTCTTCTGCAGGAGCCGAGTCTCGCCCTCGTGTCCCGGTCATCCGCATCCGCCTCTCCGTCAACTTGCCTCGCCGCAGGGCTGCGCACGCACTCTCCCGCCTGCTGCCCTCTCCCGACGTATTGGCGCGGCTTCTCCAGTAGCCCTCCACTCCTCTCCAGCAGGTACTGTTCTGCAGCATCGCACACCGTCTTCCATTTCGCGTCGACCCCCTGCGCGGCTCGATACCGGTGTGCAGCTTCCTTGGCCCATTTCTCCGCCATGCCGAATTCTTCCTCGGGGTCCATCGCGCTCCAATCTGCGACAGGGAAGGTCCTCGGTAGCTTCAGTTGCGGGTAGCGCTGCTCCAACCGCTCGAGATCCAACCTCACCACGACTGGCCTGTGAGTCGGTATCGACTCGGCTGTCAGTACGTTCACCCCCGATATCGCCACTGCCGCCACCGAGTTCGCGAATATCGCGTCTATACGCCTTCCTTTCTTCGACGCCATGCACGTGGCCGCAGGTTGTTGGGCGTACTGCTTGGCCCACGTACTGCCGACATCGACCCACTTCCCGGATTGGACGGCTGCGTTCAAAATCGGGCTTTCCTCGGGCTCGACGTTGAAGTCCCCCGCGATGAGAATTGGCACGTCTCCTAGGGTGGCCGCGTAGCTGAGGGTATCCGCCAGGATCTCCTCCGTTGCGTCCTCATCTGACACGACCCCGTAGATCGACATCATGGAGAGGCTCCTCCTCCCGTCCCCGTACGCCACCTGTGCGTGCGCAAATCTACCTTTCTCCCAATGTCGCTTCGTCAGTTCCCCCGGCGGAACCGCGCGCGCGGGCAGTTCGGTCGCCGCGGAGAACGCTACTCCCCCGTACTCCGTCCGCAAAGCCGTCTTTATCCGAGTCTGGCCCTGCATGCGTCCCCAAACCAGCCTCTTCCCTCTACTTCGGGCTTCCCCCTCCGCCTGGGCCCTGTCCCTCTCGCACACCCTCACCTCTTGCAAAGCCAGCAAATCCACCTTCCTTCCCCAGGCTTCCATTGTGTGGACTTCTGGGTGCGCGAGCAAGGACGTGACATTGGCGGAGGCGGCGATCAGCCCTGTCACCGCCGGTCCCGGATTCTCGTGCACATCCCCGCACGTCAGCAGAGATCCCCTTCCGACGTCCTTGTGTAACCCCTCTTCGGGATTGGGGTCATCGTTGTCGGCTGCGAGAGTCGTGCCGTGTCTGACGTGGCTGCCGTCGACAGGGAGGCCGCCGAAGAATGGGTGCCGCTTCCCCTCAAACCTGCTTCCAAAGTGGGACACGTCGTCCACAGGGGGGCGATGCAGGCCGCCGTAGCATGAGTGCCGCACCCCTTCAAACCGGCTTCCCAAGTAGAACACGTCGCCAACAGGGGGGCGATGCAGGCCGCCGTAAAACGAGTGTCGCCCCCCTGCTGTCCTGCTTCCCAAGTAAAACACGTCGCCAACCGGGCGGTGCAGGCCGCCGTAGAACGCGTGTTGCACCGTTTTAATCCGACTTCCACAGTAAAACACGTCGCCAGCGGTGGGGCGGTGCAGGCCGCCGTAGCATGAGTGCCGCCCCCCTGCCGACCTGCTTCTCGAGTAGAACATGCCACCAACAGGGCGGTGCAGGCCGCCGCAGAATGCGTGCCGCACCCCCTTAAACCGGCTTCCCAAGTAGAACCCGTTGCCAACAGGGGGGCGATGCAGGCCGCCGTAAAACGAGTGTCGCCCCCCTGCTGACCAGCTTCCCGAATAAAAGTCGTCGCCAGCAGGGCGGTGCAGGCCGCCGTAGAATGCGTGCTGCACCGCTTCAATTCGGCTTCCACAGTAAAACACGCCGCCAGCAGTGGGGCGGCGCAGGCCGCCGTAGAATGAGTGCCGCACCCTTATAAACCCGCTTTCAAAACAGAGCACGTCCGAGGGGCCCCTACCGCCGGGTGTGACGGTCTCGTCGCGCCTGTCGCGTTGGCCGTCGACGCGGTTGCCAGCAGCCGGGAGGCCGCGGAAGAACAAGTGCCGCATCCCATCGAATTCGTCACCAAAGTGGCCCTCGTCCCCGTACGTACGATGACCGTCAGCAGGGGGGCGGTGCGAACCTGCTGCGCCCCCGACTGCGCCGTTAAGAGCTAGCACGACCACGGGCTCCGGTGCGTCTACTTCTGCTTCCCCTTGGCGTTGCCACCTTTCTGCTTCTTCCTCTTCGTCCCTTCCTCCCCATCCGAGGAGGCTTGGCTGCCCATTTCCGCGTCCTTGCCACCTTTCTGGTGTGCCGCCGGCTTCACCTGTTCCCTGAACTCTCGTACGGTCTCCCGAATCTCCTCGTTCTCCCTCCGTTGTTCGCTGAGCTCTTTCCTCATCTCCTTCATTTCCTCCAGGCTGGCTTTGAGCCCCTCGTTTTCCTCCTTCAGGAGCCGCATTTCCTTCCGCATCTCTTCCATTTGCTCCCTCTGCCTCACCACCTCCGCCCCATTCGTCGTGTCCACTTCGCCCATCCCTGTGTCTCTCTCTCCTCTGCCGGTTAAGCACGCCGTCAGCTTTGTTGCGAGCCCCTCGAAGAGTCCCTTGAGCATTTCTTCCATCGCCACCGTCGGACTCCCTGCACCCCCGGCCGCTCCCGGAGGGATGTTTCCCCAGCCCCCTCCTCTGTCGTTTTTGCGCCGTCGTTTTTTTGCTCCTTCCCGCGCCTTGCTCCCCGGCTGCGCCGCACTCCCCAACACCGGAAACTCCTCTCTCCGAAACACCCTGCCCTGCCCCGTAGCGGGTTGGACCTCCTTCCGCCCCGTCTCCCATTTTTTCATGAAAGACCGAGACCCGTCCCAGACCGACCCCCGCGCCACCCCGGCCGACATCGACTGACTCACGAGCCAAAGCTCCCCCTGCACTTCGAGGTCCATTGCCGGCGGCGCTGTCAGTGCCTCGACCAGCCACACTGCTCTTCCTCTCCTGCTTTCTCTCGCCTCCCTTGCCTCTGCCTGCCAACCCTGCTCCCCCAATGACCTCACGACCTCATCCGCCGTCATATCCAGAGGGGGCCCCTCGACCGTAAACTTCCTCGTCCTGCCCAGCGCTCTGCAAGCCTCGTCCATCTTCCCCCTCTCCACACGCACTGCCACCTTCCCGTCCGCTCCCTTTCCGAGGCCCATCGTCGCAATACCTCCGCTCTTCAACACACCCGCCATCTTCGACGCCTCCTCCTCAGAATCCACCCAAACCATTCCCAGGCGGCTCCTCTCCTTGTCCTCGTGCAAGGCCCTCACGAAGATCCCACTCTCCCCCGAGCTCTTCAACACCTTATCCGCCTCCGCCGGCGAGACGAAGCAGATGCCCTCAGCTGTCGAACCAACCAGCCTGAACCTGGTTAGCACCCGCTTGCAATGCTTCGACATCCTGAGGTAGACCCCTTCTCGTGTCTCCCCCTCCCCCAACTTCGTTTGCACCACGACCTGGGCGCTCTCTCCCCGGCAGCTCCTCTTTGGCTCCTTTGCGTCGTAGAACGCCTCCAGAGGTGCCTGTGACGACACCCAAACTGACAGCGTCCTCGCCGTCCCCTCGCCCCTCCAGGTGATGCTCCGCTCCTCGGAGTGCTGCACGGGAACCGGGAATGTGGTCACCACTGCCGCCCGTGCGTTCTTCCGTGCGAAGGCGGTAGCGCCCAGCGCTTCGCCACGCCACACCACTACTCCGGCCGCGCTCCGGTTGTAGTGTTCGGCCTCCCCCGTCTCTACCTTCCACTCCGCTCCGCGCAGGCAGCCTATTGGAAGACGCCGCGTCGGCCTTTCCGGTCCGCTGTTGTTCGTCCTCAGGGGGAGCCCCACGTTCAGTTGGGGCGTAACCTGCGCCGCGTGTACCGGCGCCGCCATCCCTTCCTCCCTCCAACGCACAGCCCTGTAGTGCGACCCGGTGTAACTGAGCTTGATGTCTCGCTCGTCCAGCACCAGGTCGCCTACCTTCCCCGTCTCTCCTGGCCACAGCACTGTCGCGCGCATGGTGTCGTCGGGCGCCAGCTCGAACACCACCACCCGTCGCCCGACTTCCCACGCCGCTCTTTCCCGTACAGTCCCATCCATATCACCCTCTGTCCGAGGCATGTCCACGCGCGTCCTTCGTCTGGCTTCCCCTAGCAGCTGCTGCGCGCGTCTCGTCCTTCCCAGCAGCCTGTGTGGGCACGCCACCTGACGCAAAATCCAGAGTCGGACTCTGTCTATCCCGCCCACCAGCTTCACTGCGCCTCCCGGGCTCACTCGCTCTAGCGCCACGCAGGCCGCTTCCAGCTCCGCCTCTTCCACGTCGAGGCAGTCAACAACCTCTCCGAAGGTCCACGTCTGGTGGTCCCTCTTTCCTTCGGCGATGACGGCGATACCGACCTTGCCGTCGTCGTTCTTCGCTGCGCCGTATCGAATCACGGCCGTCTCCTCCCCTCCCGCACCCGGATACCAGGCCACTGACGCCCTCTCAGCCACCACCGGAGTGGTGCCCAGGATTCGCCACTTGGAGGCGGGGCGTCTCGACCGGAGAACACTCTTCATTTTGTTTATTTTGTTGATAATGTGTGTTGAATCCCTGCCACAGCGGTGCGTATAAGTCGATCTTTGAGTGCGTGAGCCCCTCCGAAGAAAGGTCCATCACACTTGCGACAGCGGTGCGTATAAGTCGATCTTTGAGTGCGTGAGCCCCTCCGAAGAAAGGTCCATCACACTAGTTCCAAGCTACTTAGCCCGGGTCTCTGGGTCGCGTCCCCCTCCTTCTTTTGGTCGCCTGGTCCTGCGTCTTGTTGATCCGTCCGGGCTGGGGGCTTCGCGCTTCCCCTTCGTCTTGCATCACCTCGTCTCCATTCCCTGCCGCACGGGCTCCTACGTTTTGTGCCACCTGCGACGCGGGTCGCTTTACTGCTTTTCTGCGCGACGGCTGCTCAGTACTCGTGCGACAGCGGTGCGACGGGGACCCTGTGGCATTACTACTGGCAATGTCCGGGCCCAGGTTGCAGATGGAACGAGCTGCGATCCCGGTTTTGCATTGCTGAGGCGATGGTTAGCGCGATGCGATAGTTAGCAGCGTACTACATGAAACTTACCAAAGCAGGTGAGTTCCGCTGGTGCGCACAAACAAAAGAAAGCGCCATACTAATTTTTTTTGGTTCAGAATTGTCTCTCGTTTCGCGCTCTCTATTTCTTACCAAACGCACACACCGCGACGCAGACTGTTGACGGACCGTCGATGAAGGACTGGCGTGGTGGACGTGGTATCCTGGGGAACATCATCCCGTCGAGCACGGGGGCGGCGAAGGCTGTGGGCAAGGTCATCCCGGCGTTGAACGGGAAGCTGACGGGTATGGCGTTCCGTGTGCCGACCGCTGACGTGAGCGTGGTGGACTTGACGTGCAGACTGCAGAAGCCGGCGTCGAAGAAGGACATCGACGCTGCGATGCTGAAGGCATCGCAGTCGACCAAAATGGCCGGCATCCTCGGTGTGACGAAGGAGGACCTCGTGTCCACTGACTTCATCGGAGACACGCACTCGTCGGTCTACGACTCGAAGGCGTCGATCATCCTCAACGAGAACTTCGTCAAGCTCGTCTCGTGGTACGACAACGAATCCGGCTACTCCGCCCGTGTCGTCGACCTCATCGTCTACACCAGCAAGGTGAACTAAAAAAAAGAACGTGCCCAATGATAAATGTGCGTCTTTTCTTGTTCCCTCTCTCCCCACGTCGTTGACCTGCCCCGTGTTCACCTGGTGCCGACTCCGGAGTTTCGGCAAAAAGACGAAAGGCCCCGCCTCTTCTCTTTTTTGCTCGGCTAAAGAACCCGGAGAAAACCCAAACCGAGGAGAGAACGTGTTGGGGAGTTGACATCCGTTTTTCTTTTCTGTTCTTCCGAAATTTCTTTTTTACTTGCCTGAAAAATGTACCTGATGGGCGTCGCTTACACTACGGCTATGAAGACCCGCACAAGACATGGATTCGTGGGAGAGAGTTCATCTGCTTCAGTCTTCAATGGCGAATCGTGGCCGTCCCTGAGACATTTTTCTTATGTGCTCCTAACGAGGGCCCGAAGCGGGTCAATGAATTGGCCTGCTCCTAGCCTGTACCCTGTGCTGTGACACCGCTACCCTCCGCACCGAAGGAAACCATGGTCCTTCATCAAATGCCTGTCACTCACGGACTCTAGCGCCACCCCTTCCCCTGCCAGCGGAAGCTTCGGCTTTTTTTTGGTGGGCTTTGCAACGTAAGCGTGGCTTGCTTTCGACCCCTTTACTTTCTTTGCGGCCATCCGTATATTATGCTAAAAAAAGCATGGCAAAGTCTGTTCTTCTTCCTCCCCCTGTTTGAGGATCTTTCGCCTCGCTTTCTGTATTCAGTTTCCCCTGCCACAATCTCTCTCTCTCTCGCGGGGGGAGGGCGCCTTGCTTTGAATGCCTCGTTTCCAGGCATTCCGACCCGAATCGGCTTGCCTGAGCCCCGCGGCGGCAGCAGCGCTTTCCCCGGGCGGGGGGCAGGGGTGGCAGGGGGAGGTTTTCCCGCTTTCGTTTTCAGTTCTTTCGTGTTCCTTTTTCTTTCCGGGAATCTGTTCGGCTATCGCGCAACCGACAATTCATTGTCGGTCCTGAGTGTCAGGTCAATCTGACCCCTCACGAGGTCAGAACCCCTCACACGCAACTCGTCTGACGATTGCCCGGCGTGTGGGGGGATGCGTAACGAGCTCACGGGCCGAAACGGGGATCTCCGCGTGAGCAAGTCTTTCAAAGCATACCCTACACCAACCAATGCCGGACGCTAGCGTCTGTCAAGAGCATGCGTGGCACAGCCGTGTCTTCAAGGTGAGATGAGAGGCATTGGCTCACGCCTGTCTCCAAACAACACCGCACACCACACACTGAGAGCTAATATGACACGCATGCACAATGCCGGACGCTAGCGTCTGTCAAGAGCATGCGTGGCACAGCCGTGTCTTGAAGGTGAGATGAGAGGCATTGGCTCACTCTGTCAAAGGACAATACCACCCAACGACTGTAACACGCATGCACAATGCCGGACGCTAACGTCTGTCAAGAGCGTGCGTGGCAGAGCCGTGAGTAACGAGAGGTATGGGCTCACCCTGTCAAAGGGCACTACCACTATCGCAAGAAGAAAGAGAGCGCAAGCAGGCCCGGAAGGAAGCACGAAGTCAGGCAGGAGAGACGAACTGCGCAGAATGAGCGCGTTGGGCCGTGCGAAGTCGAAGAAGGAGTCCAAAAGCGAAGCAACAACACCAACACGGAAACGCAACCCGAAGGCAGCCAAGCGGACCTCCCAGGGCAGGGAGGAACCTGCGGCGGTGAAGTAACGAAGCTCATCCGAGTGTCCGATGAAACCCCTTGTCAATACCACCCAACGACTGTGACGCGCGTGCGAAATGTCGGACGCTAGCGTCTGTCAAGACTCAGCCGTGTTTTAAAGGTGAGAAGAGAGGCATCGGCTCAAAGGACCATACCACTATCGCAAGAAGAAGTCTCATAATCAGGGAGCCTCTCAGGGCGGAGAGGAACCTAAGGCGTGACTACTTGTGTCGATGTGTTTGCTCCCTCTCCCTCTCTCTTCGTGAAGCATTCAACGCAGTCTACGAAAGAACTGACCAACACACAACTCACAAAAAAGAAGAAAAATGGCCACCATCGGTATCAACGGATTCGGGCGCATTGGACGCCTTGTGCTCAGGGCGGCGCTGCAGAACAAAGGCGCGACTGTCGTTGCCATCAATGACCCGTTCATCGGTCTTGACTACATGGTGTACATGTTCAAGTACGACTCCGTGCACGGCCGGTACAACGGAAGCGTCTCGACGAAGAACGGAAAGCTCATCATCGACGGCACTGAGATCGCGGTCTACTCGCAGAAGGACCCCTCCAACATCCCGTGGGGTGAGGCCGGCGCCACGTACGTTGTCGAGTCGACTGGTGTCTTCACCAAGGTCTGCCCCCTGTTTATCTAGCGTTTGTTGTGGTTTAACGTTCGATGCTTTAAGGTCTCCGGTTGAACATTGAGGCTGTGTAAGGATGTAGCCATATACGCACACTTTAACGATGGCTAGCCAAGTTGTAGGTGTAGTATCTCTCATACCACGCCTCGCGCACCTTTAGAGCGTGGGTGTCTTCCTGCTGTTGTCCTGTTATCCAATTGGGCCCAAAAGGCACCTTCCCCGCGTAGATTGCCACCGATTTAATGAGCCGTCTGCAGACCCACTGTTAATCCATTTACTCTGAGACTTTGCATGGCTTAATCCTTGACCAAAGAAATGGCCCACACCCACTGCCTAGCCCTTATTTTCTCCAAGAGAAGCCATACCTACCAAGCCCCTGATATCCCGGATTCTCAAGCGAACTATACCTCTAAAATTGCTGAGCCGAGGGAGCGAACAGAGTGTAGTGGTGTAGTGGGGCAACCGGATACTCCCCGGAGAGATGTCCCTGCTCTCTAACTCGTACTCTCTCTCCTCTCTCTCTCTCTCTCTCTCTCTCTCTCGTTCTCCTCTCTCTCTTCTCTCTCTCTCTCTCTCTCTTTCTCTCTCTTCTCGGAAAAGTCAGCGCGATAGCGATGACAATTATGTCAGGGATGGCTTCCATATGAGACGATGTAAAAAAACCCGCCCTTCCCTTTGCACTTAATAAAATCAATCAGGGCGAGTGCCCTGAGTTTTTTTAACTGATTGCTCAGACACGGTTGTAGGGGCCTTTCTCCCCGTGACGGATTCGCCTGTGCTCTTGTAGCACGGGTGGTCCTGGCTGTGACGAGCTACGAACAGCCGCCTGACAAACCAGACTCACACCGCAGTCCTGTCTGCAGACACTCAGGTTCCACGCTGATGATGGTCCGCCTTATGTGTCCGTGGCTTAAAGGACCGAAACACGGCGCAGACGGGACCAGTGCGGTGTTGAGCACATACCCATTCCAAGCACGTTCTTGCAATCCCCTTTGCACTAATAAAATTTTGGACAAAGTTCCTTATCCGGAGCCGAACTTTTGGAATAAAACCTTTGTATGGGGCTCACTAGTTTTCTAAAAGGGCCTTTGTATGGACAGCAGCTGACTTTTGGAAAGTCCCTTGTAGGACGGCATACTTTTGAGAAGTCCCTTGTATGGACGGCATACTTTTGAGAAGTCCCTTGTATGGACGGCATACTTTTGAGAAGTCCCTTGTATGGACGGGCATACTTTTGAGAAGTCCCTTGTATGGACGGCATACTTTTGAAGAAGTCCCTTGTATGGACGGCATACTTTGAGAAGTCCCTTGTATGGGACGGCATACTTTTGAGAAGGTCCCTTGTATGGACGGCATACTTTTGCAAAGACCTTCTATGGACACCTGACTTTTGAAAAGATCCTTGTATGGACGACGTATTTTCGAATACCCTTGGTGCACTACTGTGTCTGGAAGCCTGCTC
Source organism: Diplonema papillatum (assembly GCA_030068145.1). NCBI lineage: Eukaryota > Euglenozoa > Diplonemea > Diplonemida > Diplonemidae > Diplonema > Diplonema papillatum. Next base: position 44,165 of record JAPJBO010001263.1, on the reverse strand, counting down.
TCCATTGCAAACTTGTGTGGACGACGTACTTCGAATACCCCTGTGCACTATTGTGTTCGGAAGCCTGCTCTCCATTGCAAAAGTTTTGTGTGTGCGCCCCCCCCCCAGGCATCTTGTTAAAAACCATCCATCCATCCATCAGCCGGCTGACCCCCCCCCCCCCCGCACGGGTTTGTGAATCCGGAGAGAGTATGCGACTGCAAGGCTGTAGGTACGGTGGTTGAAAGCATGGATCTCCGTCTGACAGCTGAATGTGTTCTGATGCAGTTTGGCATCTACACGAGAAACGGTGCCAGGCGCCAGAATGACGTGAAACTGCCCCCCTTCTTCGGACCGCCGGACCATCTGCTACGCCTCGCGGCCGTCGTGGTGCACATGGGGGAGGATACGGCTAGCGGGCACTACGTCACGTACGTTGCGCAAGACACGGGGTGGATCCTCTTCGACGACCTGCACGTCACCTCTGTCGACGACATTCCGTGGGGTGACGTTTACCTCGCGGCCTTTGTCCGGATCCCCCGGAATGCCCACGACATGACTGTCCGTGCCCCGTCACCCTCCATGGTGCTTCCCACTCAGGATCGGCTACCCGACTTGCCTGCACCCCCAGTTCAGCCGGTAATTTGATGAGCCGGCAGTCGGAAGGATCACCTGACTCCTTCTGCCCCTTTGGTAATTCGCCACCCTGCCCGCCCTTGCCGGACTCCCAATGTCTGACACCGCATGGTCAGTTGTTTGAACAGCAGTTAACAGGTTCCCCGGTGCTGCGATGTCAACACTGCTCCGTCGAATGCACGAAGGATGGCCAGACGTTCCAAGGTCTGAGGGGACTCCGCGCGCATGAGAGACGTTGCCACCTCGCGGGTGTGAGATTCTGATCCACGTCGTTTGAGCCTCATCGGATTCTTGATTGCTGGCTGGTCTATATTTCACTCCGCACCCGTTTACCCTGACTAACGGGAAAAACTCGAAGTGTCTGTACGAGTGAACGCACACTAACATGAGAGGATGAAGGCACGTATATGCCGCCTGGCCCTGTGCTAGGCGTAGTTTGAGGTTGTACTTATTTCCGAACAACCTACCACGAGCTTATCCACCCACACCCCCATTTTTCCCCTTTCTTTTTATTTACTTTTTCCCGCCCGATGTCGCTGATGACTAACGGACCGTCGGACCCGTCCCAACGGGGGTGCTTATGGAAGCTGCAATGAAGGCTTAGACCGGTACGGGCTACATGGCAACCCCTGCTCAACATGTAGAACGTGGGGGGCCCTTGATCACATTCATTACGGGTGTGGTCGTGGTGTCGGTCGCAATAGTCGCTTTGCTAGCCAAAGAGAGAGATAGAGAGAAAAAGAGCGCCAGAGAGAAAAGAAAAGATAACGTTATCTTCCGGAAAAGAAGGGTTACGCGAACCCCCGAAAAAATAATTACCCCCCAAAAAAAATATACAGAAAAAAATAAAAACACAAACCGACGGTGACCCCCAAAACCTTTTTCAACCTTTCCAACACCCTTCAAGCTAAACCATTATACAACGGCCCCCCCCCCCTCATCGCAGCAACGAACAGCCGCCTGACAAACCAGACTCACACCGCAGTCCTGTCTGCAGACACTCAGGTTCCTCGCTGATGATGGTCCGCCTTATGTGTCCGTGGCTTAAAGGACCGAAACACGGCGCAGACGGGACCAGTGCGGTGTTGAGCACATACCCATTCCAAGCACGTCCTTGCAATCCCCCCCCCTCATAGGCTATTTTCACTGTGGAGGGGGGAGACGCTACCTGTCACACTCTAAGGTGGTCACCACGGTGGGCGGTCAGAAAAAAAAATTTTTTTTTTTGCCCCAAATACCCCAAATACCACACTTCGGAAAATTTTTGTGGGCCCACTTTTGGCAGGGAATTTTGACCATTTCACCTTTGAGAATTTGACCACCCAGCCTCCAAGGCAACTGCACTGTAGAGGGGGGGGGGGGGGGGGGGTCTGGTTTATCCGGCCATCCGGCCAAAGTGGCTGATCCTTAACAAGAGCGCTGCCCCCTCCCCTTTCCCTTTGCAAATCCAAAATATTTGCAGTGTTAGGGGTATGGTAAAGTCATAGCAAAGATGACCGAGGCGACAGTTTTTTTGATTCTGAAGGACCTCCCATTCGCCTCTGCGGATGAAAAGAGTGATGTTCTTAGCCTTGCGTTTCGCGAGGATTTGAATGACGGTGTTGAAGCCCTCAAGGGTGAGCCAGATGTATTGTTAGCTGCATTGCGTAAACTCTTGAAGAGGAGCGAAAAGGTTGGCAAAACCGGGTCTGAGACGAACGAGACGGACTCCGGGAATCAGACAACGAAGACGAAGACGAAGACGAAGATGAAGACGAAGACGGAAGCTGTTGGGACTGCCCCTGTGTCACCGGACACAACTTCTGTTTGCCAGTTGTGGGTGCACTTTTTCCATCGGCCGACAGTTTTTTTGAACGGATGCTAACGGTCTGTTACCTTCAGCGACGAAGCTCCGGCGTTCACAGAGAGCAACCCGTATTTTGCTGCCATCAGAGCAGTAGATCCGGACTCGCGTAGTCGGGTGTACACCAAGCGCGATGAAGAAGGCAGGCGGTTTACATTTTGTTTCCTGGCCTTCGGGGCCGCGATCCGTGCGACCGCCCACGTGGTCCCACTGATAAGCATTGACGCCGCGCACATGGAAAGGGGGGGGGGGTGCTTTTCAGTGCTGTTGGCATCGACGCCAACCTCGGCACAATTCCCATTTGCTACGCTTTGGGAACCACGGAAGATACAGAGTCATGGTCTCGATTCCTTCAAAATCTGAGCGAAATACACGCTGGCAGCAACTTTGGCCTCATTTCTGACAGGGACAAAGGACTCGAGGCTGCTGTGGAAGGGGTTCTCCCCAGGACACCGAACTTACTTTGCCGGGAACACATAAAGCGGAACGTGGTTTCTTCTCGGCATGATGTCGCTCTTTGATGCCTTTTCATACCCTTTCCACTCAGAATGTGAAGGCTCCAATTTCACCGCAGCTTTACTAATGTGTACATGGGTGAACCCCAACATCAGATCATTCCACGGGTTGACGTGCAGCAGGTTTCACTACACCGTGCAAGGGACTTTTCCAAAATCAGGTGTCCATATTAGGGACCTGGAAAGTTTGTCCATACAAGGGGCTATAAAAAAATATCTCGTCCATACAAGGGACTTTTCCAAAAGTCAGGTGTCCATACAAGGGACTTCTTCAAAGTCAGGTGTCCATACAAGGGAATTTCGAAAGTTTGCTGTCCATACAAGGGACTTTTTCAAAGTCAGGTGTCCACACAACCTAAAATTTTTGCCACATGCAATGTGTGAGGAAACGGAACCGCCCAAGTAGGACCTTCTGATCATGATCATTTGCCAAATTTGCCACCTGAAACCACGTCCAGGATTTGGGCTCAGGGTAGTGCGGTCAACGAAAACTCTAGTTTCCCTTTCTGGTGTACAGTTTCTTTTCGACGTCACCCCTTACTAGCCCCGAAACCCCATCTGGGCCTACTTGTGGGCCTTCTGAGGCCCCTTTACCCAGGGCTTACGCTCCGTTTTCGGTCTCAGAGAAAATACGTGTGGTCCACGTGTGCGCTTAAGGTTCGAGGGAAAAAAAAACCTTTCCCCTTATGTGCGACGGCAAAAAAAATAGCGTCGCTACTGGACTTGCCGACACCTGTGGGCCTAGACTCCCCTGCATGTGGACCAATAAATCAAAATCCACATGTGGTACCTGTGGATCCACACGTGGGGGAACAAAATCCAAAAAGAATTAACGTGTGGAAATCCACACGTTCCACACGTGGAGCGTAAGCGGCATACAGTATCGGATGACGTCAAAAAATGTTTTATTAGTGCAAAGGGAAGGGGGGTTTTTTTTTTGTGTTAACAATGCATTGTTGGTACTAAAAATTAGTAGTTGGCAGCGTACTAAAAGCAACTCACCAAATCAGGTGAAAAGCCGCTAGTGCGCACAAACAAATATTATCATATCCACATTCGGACTGTCGGTCCGAATTCGAAAAGGCAACAATTTGTGAGCCGAGGGAGCGACAGAACCATCAAACGTATGCAGTGGGGCGACCGGATACTACCCAGGGAGATGGTCCCTGCACTCAAACTCGTCTCTCTCTCTCTCAACGTATGCAGTGGGGCGACCGGATACTATCCAGAGAGATGGTCCCTGCACTCTAACTCGTCTCTCTCTCTCAAAGTTGTGAGTGCACGCGTCAAACCGACCCACCAACAGACCGCCGGCGCGAGCAAGCATTTGCAGGGAGGTGCCAAGCGAGTTGTGATCTCGGCCCCGTCGCCGGACGCGCCGATGTTCGTGATGGGCGTGAACGAGCACGAGTACAAGGCGAACATGCAGGTGTTCTCCAACGCGTCGTGCACCACCAACTGCCTCGCGCCGCTCGCCAAGGTCATCAACGACAACTTCGGCATCGTCGAAGGTCTCATGACCACCGTGCACGCAGCCACCGCCACCCAGAAGGTATTCGTTTTTTTCACAAACAAAACAACACACAGATGCCATGGGGGGGCCTTTACGAGGCGACACTGTTGACCTTGAGTTGCGGTCGCCGATCCCCCAACCGCCAGCATCATGTACTTGACGCGACGCGGAACGAAGTGCTGCTTAGCAGCCAATGGCCTGTGATGGCTGAGTAGCACGGCTGCATCCTCGTGTTGTAGCCGTGTTGCGTATAAGGCTTCGTGGGGGCCTGGTCAACCACCTCATCACTATAGGCACAAACCTTTCGCAACCGTGATTGGACAGTCGGGGTGCCGGGGGCGGGTCTCCATGAAGAAGAGAAAATTAAAGCAAGACCTGCCCCCTGCGCCTGCTGTCTCCGGCTGCTTCGGCAGACGACACATACTAAAGGGGGGGGTCGAAGAATAACACCTGTGTTATTATTCGATATTCGATTTGTCGGATACGAAAAAAAGTTCCGGGTAGCCGAACAGTAGCAGGATCAAGTAGTGGTAGTTTTTTTTCGACAACCAGACGTGTGTCAAATAACTGTTATTATTCGACCCCCCCATTTACTACTACACAAACAAAACTACGCACTTCTTCGCAGAAATAGTCAAGAGTCGGAGTTTATCATCGAAACTCCCTGGCTTTTCACGCCGAAGCAGAACGACCACACCCAGACCCCAAATCTAGCCTGGCCCACCTGTCGGGGCTTTCGACCCAAAATTTTTGACCCAAAATTTTGGCCAAGTAGCCAAGGTTCAAAGTAGCCAGGGTCGAAAGTTCCCAAAGTCTCAAGTAGGACTTTAGACCTTGGCTACTTTAGACTTTGAGATTTGAACCCAGGATTGCTTGGCCAAAGTCTAAAGTAAGGAAGGGGGCCCACACCTTGACTTGTTTCGATGTCTCTTCCTCGGAAAAGGTCAGCGCGGTAGCGATGACCACAAGAAGACACTACAGGTGGATGAGAGAGGCCCTGGGACTGCTAAGGCGTGACTACCCCCGTCCTTGTCCCTCCCAGGGAGCCACCCCGCATCTAACCTGGCCCACCTGACGGTGGTGAAGGCCCACACCCTGTGACTTGTTTTGATGTGTTCTCTCTCTCGTTTTTGCGCTCTCCGTTTCTCACCACACATACACGCACACACCGCAACGCAGACTGTTGACGGACCGTCGATGAAGGACTGGCGTGGTGGACGTGGTATCCTGGGGAACATCATCCCGTCGAGCACGGGGGCGGCGAAGGCTGTGGGCAAGGTCATCCCGGCGTTGAACGGGAAGCTGACGGGTATGGCGTTCCGTGTGCCGACCGCTGACGTGAGCGTGGTGGACTTGACGTGCAGACTGCAGAAGCCGGCGTCGAAGAAGGACATCGACGCTGCGATGCTGAAGGCATCGCAGTCGACCAAAATGGCCGGCATCCTCGGTGTGACGAAGGAGGACCTCGTGTCCACTGACTTCATCGGAGACACGCACTCGTCGGTCTACGACTCGAAGGCGTCGATCATCCTCAACGAGAACTTCGTCAAGCTCGTCTCGTGGTACGACAACGAATCCGGCTACTCCGCCCGTATCGTCGACCTCATCGTCTACACCAGCAAGGTCAACTAAACCTTCGGACGCCCCGCCTCCGCACACAACGTAGCTCGCACTTCATAGCAGTTTCGCTTTGTACCTACCTCTCTCCCTCATCGTTTTTTTCTCTTTCATAAAACCGTTCTTTTTTGTTCTTCTCGTTTTTCGTTTATTCCTCAAAAGGAAGTCACTTTTTTTTTTCACCGTTCGTCGCCTCCGTATGGGGTGGACGCGCTGGTTTTGTGGTTTTCCACCCCCAAATGGTGAGGCGGCGCTCGGGTTTCTGGAGGGCGGGAAAAGGATATCTCGCAGATGGGCGCCTGTTCAGGTTCTTCTTTTTTTGTTTCTCCGTCTCTCTCTCTCTCTCGCCGCTCTCTTTTCCCCCTGCTTCTTTACTTTTTTTTCACGTTTTTTTCTTTGTATTGTAGGAAATGCTTGAGGAGACTGCCAGTTGCGAAAGATCAAAGGAGGTAGATGTGCTGTAGCCCACACGAAACGCAGGTACATCTGGGTTAGGCGGGCGTAAGTGCTCAACAACCCACTTTTGTAGTTGTATTGTTTTCTCCCCCTCTAGCCTCCTTCGAAATGAGCACAAGGCAGTCCTTCGAGTATTTTCTTCGTTCGGTTATCTTTCGTGCGGCTCACGCAACGCGGGAGTCGGAAACCTGACGTATCTGCAAAAAGCAGGACCAATCCTCTTTTTTCGAGAAAAAAAAAAAAACGAGTAATGAGCACCGTCTTTTTCCATTCTGTTCAAGAGCTGCTACCCAACTATTCTTCTCTGGATCCCTTTGATAAACCGGAACAACAAAGAAAGAGAAAAAGAGAGAGAGAGGAGAGAGGCGAGAGGGAGGGAGTGAGAAAAAAAAAAGGAGATAAGAAGGCAGCCCCGAGAGGCACCTATTTCACCACCTCCTTCCCCCGTACATACTCCGTCGGAAGGCGCTAACAATCGGCTGTAAAGGCATTGGCTCGAAGGGAGTTTAAAAAACAGTGCAGTCTTGCCCAGCCGGTCTTGTTCCCCTCCCCCATCCCCACACCGGTATTACTTCAGCCCCGCTTACCTTTTCTTCAGCAACACATAAGCAACGTCCATTCGGCTTCTTTTTCGTAATAACAATTAGTCGTAAACACGAAAGAGAACGCTGGCAGCGCGTTTGGGAGAAGATTAGCCTCCCGATCATATTCACTCACCAACAGGATAATCCTCCCCCGGCACGTACAAGCAAAAAACTGTTGTGCCATCAGGCCCTCGATCGGCAGCAAGGCAACGCAACGCCTCGGACAGAACAGGTCTCGCGATTCAGGAAGAGGGACGACGGATAAAATCCACTGGCGCCAGCCGTACCCACACCGAAACAAAGAACCCCCGCTTTTTGATCCTTCGACGTCGGCTCTTCCTAACCTAGACAAGCAGAATTGTCTAAGGGTTGGATTGTTCACCCACTAACAGGGGACGTGAGCTAGGTTTAGACCGTCGTGAGACAGATTGGTTTTACCCTACTGGTGGAGAGAGAGCCCATCGGGCCAGCGCATTCCAACAGCAATACGGGGTAGTACGAGAGGAACTCCCGTTGGTCGTCGAGGGGGTTTGCCCCAAAACTGCGAACGTGAGCTGGGTTTAGACCGTCGTGAGACAGGTTGGTTTTACCCTACTGATGGAGAGAGAGCCCATCGGGCCAGCGCATTCCAACAGCAATACGGGGTCGTACGAGAGGAACTCCCGTTTCTAGTCCCGAGTTTCAAGCGAACTTTTTGTTTGTTTGCGCGCCGGTTGGTGTCATGGGGGGGACGTATGTGTTGTCTGTAGACATGAGTAGACTAGTGCCCTGTGTCAGGAGGAGTAAGAAGTCCAAGAGCACCACCGGTCTCCTGTCTCGTGATGTTTTTCACGAGTTGCTGCTACGGAGCCGAACCCCCCAGACCCAGACAGCAAGCACCCGGAAGACGAAAGCAGAAGTCTTGAGCCGAATGTTGGAATGAAGAAGCTGGCATCTTCCCACGCTCTGCCCGGCCCGCCTTCACGTGGTGACCGCACCTTAATTGAGTCGCGGTCGCCGATCCCCCAACCGCCAGCGGAACAAGTGCTGACAGCACCGCCCGGCGAATAGAGGGCCACAAAAGTGGCAAATCGACCGGTCAGGGGGTGCTTAGCAGCCAATGGCCTGATGGCTGAGTGCACACCTATGCAGGGCTGCGTCCTCGTGTTGTAGCCGTTGTTGTGTATAAAGGTTCGTGGGGGCCTGGTCAACCACCTCATCACAATAGGCGCAAACTTTCTTGACAGTGATTGGACAGTCGGGATGCCGGGGGCGGGTCTCCTTGAACAAGAGAAAGGTAAAGCAATGCCTGCCCCCTGCGCCTGCTGTCTCCGGCTGCTTCGGCAGACGACACATACTACTACTACTACTACTACTACTACTACTATCACCACTACGCGCCGGTTGATGGTCTCTCCACCTATTGGTGTGATTCCAACCCGACCATAGAACCGGTAAGTACCAGGCGCAAACCCGGCACAAAGCCAAACTGATCACGTTTTCAGGCGAGAGACTGCGATTAACCACGCGCCGTGTCTGCACAAATGCAGTGTAGGGTAACCCGCAAGATTGGCTGAAAACCAGAAATACCCAAGGAAAGCAACTAACTACCCCGCCCTCACCGACGATGTCTGAGAGCGGCGATGAGGAGGCGGCGCCGGTATCTCGCGGGTCGGTGCAGAATAGCTTCTTCGGCCGGCTGGGGTCGAACGCGCCGTCCCGCGGCCGCGACGACGCCGCCGCGAAGGACCCGCGGAAGAGCCTCAGCCGGCAGAGCTCGTCCGCAGCGCGCCCGCCCTCCCGCGGCGCCAAGCCCGAAAGCGCCGCCGCCGCGGCGGCAGCACCCGCCCCCGCAGGTTCGGAAGAGCGTTTTCTCGCTGCTCATAGCGGCAGAGCCGGTATAACTCCATAGAGCTAAAGCCCCGAGTTTTCAAGCGAACTTTTTGTTTGTTTACGCCGCCGGTTGATCGTCTTCCCACCTATTGGTAATAAAGAAAAACACCTCCGCTCTCACCGAAGATGTCTGAGAGTGGCGATGAGGAGGCGGCGCCGGTATCTCGCGGGTCGGTGCAGAATAGCTTCTTCGGCCGGCTGGGGTCGAACGCGCCGTCCCGCGGCCGCGACGACGCCGCCGCGAAGGACCCGCGGAAGAGCCTCAGCCGGCAGAGCTCGTCCGCAGCGCGCCCGCCCTCCCGCGGCGCCAAGCCCGAAAGCGCCGCCGCCGCGGCGGCAGCACCCGCCCCCGCAGGTTCGGAAGAGCGTTTTCTCGCTGCTCATAGCGGCAGAGCCGGTATAACTCCATAGAGCTAAAGCCCCGAGTTTTCAAGCGAACTTTTTGTTTGTTTACGCCGCCGGTTGATCGTCTTCCCACCTATTGGTAAGGGTAGGCGTTTTTTTTTTTTTGGCCCATGTCCGTCGGCCCACAGAAATTTACGCGCGCGCGCGCAAAAAAAAAACTTTTCAGAAAAAAAAAAACTTTTGTCCCAAGACTTTCTGCTACTGGATGTCACACCATATGTGCCGGCTATACTACTGGCCAGTCCGCTGTTGGCACTTTTGTGCCCGGTGTTGGTAGAATTTCTGGACGATGAGCTCAAAGGTGAGTGTGAAGATGAACTTGATGTGTCCGAGGGGTTGCGGTGGCAGTCTAGAGTTCAACAGTCCTGAACGCCGCGCGGGGTGCGTTTCGACAAAACCTTCCATAGTCGGAGGCTGCAGATGATAGACGATGCCACAGGAGAAAAAACACTCGGGTTTGAACTCGAGATCGCGGTTCGCTGGGTACGCTGCGAACAATAAAGCAGTGACCCAGAGGACTGTCGATTGCGCGGGTGTCCGTCAATCTCTTATCTCTCTTCTGACATGCCCCATTGCGATGTCACGGTCCTACCGAACCACCGTGCGAGAGCCTACTGACGGCTGGTCGGTGGCATTTCCATCGGCGAGAATAAGCGCCAGCTACCCGCAGATAGTATGGTGAACTTCAACTTCTGCTTTCCTCCACCTTGTGCAAGGATGGTTGCTCTCGCGGCTTCTGCGGCGGTCTGCTGTTGAAACCCCCAAAGGCGGACGTCGACACCGTCACTTCGGGTGTAGTGGCTTTGTCAATATTACCCGAGTACACAAAGATGCCCTGCTTGGTGTAAACGGAGTTTGTCGGTACTCTGCCGACCCTCCTGTCAGCAAGCTTTAGCCAGTGGCCACCTTCTGATGCGTAGCAAACGGCGCCGGACTCACAAGATGTACCTCACCCACATCGAAAGAGACCATTGATGTCTCGACATCCGCACGGAGGGCAGGTGCTTCTAGCACACGGCAATTGGTTAGACGCCGTGTGCAACGAAGGCAGTTATGCTCAGGGATGTGCGGTCTAGACTGTCAGGCGACGAGTGCCGTTTTCTTCGCAAATATACCGCGGCACAAGGCATTGCCGCCGGTCAAGTGCACTAAGTCGCAAGCACCGTGAACGCATCGCTTGCCCCGCGTCCTTTTCATGCCTCCTCAGTCGAGTCTCAGATACTAGTAGCTGCTTGAGGCGTCGGAAGGCATAGACGCGTGCACTGCCCCGGACTGGTTCTGTGTGATAATCGCACCACAGTGGCAAAACCTCCCGACATGCCTTGCCGGTAAAACCGCGCACACTTTCGAGGCTGAGGCTGTGCTTGTATCCCGCGTGCTTCGACTGCGTCCAGCAGGAGCTACGCAAATCTTGCTGTTTAGATTGACACCAACGTCAAAGTAGCACGATATTGCTTGCCCAGCGCACCAACCCAGCACCGGGCATAGTCAGCTTCAAAGTCAATACACACTGAGGTAAACAAAGTCTACGCGATTTGCATCGCCGTGAAGTATCGGTGTGATGAACAGGTTTTCGACTTTTCGCGAGCCGGACACGCTCGTGACTACGCCTGCAGTCGCTCTCACGACCGGTTCCAATGCACAGATCCCAAAAGTTTTTTTTTGGCAAAAGTTTTTTTTTTCCGGGGGTTCCCAAAAATTTACGCGCGCGCGGACATGGGCCAAAAAAAAAAAACCGCCTACCCTAATAAAGAAAAACACCTCCGCTCTCACCGAAGATGTCTGAGAGTGGCGATGAGGAGGCGGCGCCGGTATCTCGCGGGTCGGTGCAGAACAGCTTCTTCGGCCGACTGGGGTCGAACGCGCCGTCCGGCGGCCGCGACGCCAAGCACGAAAGCGCCGCCGCGGCGGCAGCACCCGCCCCCGCAGGTTCGGAAGAGCGTTTTCTCGCTGCTCATAGCGGCAGAGCCGGTATTAACTCTATAGAGCTAAAGCCCCGAGTTTTCAAGCGAACTTCTTGTTTGTTTACGCGCCGGTTGATCGTCTTCCCACCCCCCTTGGTGTGATCCGAACCCTACCATACCAGAGACCCCAGGCACAACACCGGCGAGACCTGAAAACTGAGCACACCACTTGTATTTTACGCTGAAAACCGTGTTTTCAGGTGAGAGTATGATTACCCACGCGCCGTGTCTACACGATAATACATTGTAGGGTAACCGGCAAGATTGTTAGCACCGACACCCAGAAATACCTAAGGAAGACAAAGAAAAACACCCCGCTCTCACCGAAGATGTCTGAGAGTGGCGATGAGGAGGCGGCGCCGGTATCTCGCGGGTCGGTGCAGAATAGCTTCTTCGGCCGGCTGGGGTCGAACGCGCCGTCCCGCGGCCGCGACGACGCCGCCGCGAAGGACCCGCGGAAGAGCCTCAGCCGGCAGAGCTCGTCCGCAGCGCGCCCGCCCTCCCGCGGCGCCAAGCCCGAAAGCGCCGCCGCGGCGGCGGCGCCGGCCCCCGGGGGCTGGAAGAACATCTTCTCGCTGCTCATGGGCACGTTCGAAGAAGAGGAAGTCGAGGAGGCCCCCAAAGAGGAGCACCTGCTCCACTGCCTGACGCCCGAAGAGCTGCAAGACCTCGCGGTGTCCGCGTTTTCGAAGATGTACCCGAACTACCAGCACCCGTTATCCCTCGTCAAGCGGCGGGAGCACCGGCTGGGCTTCAACATCGTCGACTACAAGCAGGCGGGCCGTCTGCCCGAGTGCCCCAACCGCGAGCAGTACGAGACGACGAGCACGCACGGCGCCGTCCGCCACGCGTTCCGCATCTCGGCCTTCGACGAGGAAAAGCGGTTCGACTTCCTCTGCAAGCAGCTGTCCTACGGAAACCGCTGGGGCACCCCGATGCCACCTCCCACAGGTCTGCGGGGAAGGGGAGAGCGTTGAGGTAAAAATAAAACATGCAGAGCCAAGCAGCAGATCAGCAGCGAATCTAAGCAGCTTTTCGACAATTGGAAGTTCCATGTGGAGGAGAGGTCCTTCTGTGTGGGGGAGAGGTCCTTTTGTGTGGGGGAGAGGTCCTTTCTTCCATTTCACCCTTTACTCTCGTACTCACTGAAGGCATCCCGGGTCAGGCAAGGCTTCCCGGTGTTACGTGAAGATTGTCGAAGTGAAGATCCACCAAGACGTCCTCCTCGCCAAGACACCTGTCGTGGCAACTGCCTTCCCGAACGCTTGTCGCTCTTTCTGGTAGCCCATAATATGGCACCTGCTGCATCTTCACCCTCCGCTTGAACTGCAACGCTGTCTTTTTGCGCTCGAGCACCCCTGACAAAGACACCATGTTCGGAAGTCTGTCGAGCCCATCGGGTCATAAAACCTGTCGTGAACCTTCCACACGCCTTACCCCCTGCACCACTGCGTGTGCAATAATGTACAATAATCGTACAGAAGAAGAAAGAAGAAAAAGAAAAAAGAAAAAAAGAAATAGGCCGCTCCTGGTCCAGGAACGTGACGGTCAACCACAGCTTGCAAAGCTTGAGTCGGAGGCAGCACAGTGCCACAACCCCGTCCGCTCTGCCCTGTGGCTGACCGTCTCGACGAGCTTGTGTTCAGCGCGAGCGCCAAGCCCCAAGGTGCGCCAAGCTTTGATGCTTTAGTTTGGGAAATCGGTAGCCACTTGACCCGTAGGCCCGTGGCTCTGCAGTACCGCCGAACCTTCCCTGGTACCTTCCATAATCGTACAATAACATACAATAACTGTACAATAATGTACAATCAAAATACAGCAATTCTTGGTCGGCGGGGGACATACAATAACTGTACAATAATGTACAATCAAAAGACAGCAATTCTTGGTCGGCAGGGGACATACAATAATGTACAATAATCCATTCGTTTCACAACCGTGTTTTTTGTAGTGGACTTTTTCAAACGCCACGCACCGGCGCCAAACCGGGAGCTTTGGAGTGAGCAAAACGGTTCCTCTTGCTTCTGCTTTCCACAGAAGGGCCAAGCCTTTTGAAAATGGAGCCTTCAGGGTGTCAGTGGACAGGGGGTGTCGGGGGTGGTGCTTTCGTGACGCCGTGGCATGAAGGATTCGTTGGAAAGTAGACTCGAACGCTATCGTAGGACTCGCAGAAGTCGGTTGGCTCACGCTTGCAGGAACCTAAGTAAAGCTCGCTACCGGGCCCCCTTCAAGTTCCCCAAGAGGACTGAAGGAAAAGCTCAGTTGCTACCATTGGCAGAAGCCTGACCGACCGAGATCTGCAGGATATCTCGGACAGCCCACAGGCAAAATTGGCAGCACGCAATCAAGAGTCCCGTGATAGACGAAGAATGTGCTTGCTCAGCAAGCTGAGTCCAACTTGTGTCTGCATGGAAGGGAAGCTGATAAGAAGTTACTTCTTGATCAACTGCATGCCCTCACCCGAAGCATGCCATGTTGTGGGCAAACTGCTCTACGATCTCTGGAACAGAAGGATGCAGCGCCCGAAGACCCCAAGGCTTTGTCGTGTCCGAAGTCTCCCTCTCGCCAGCGAAAAAAGCAAACAAGTCAGAGCCTCTCCTTGTGCGCTATTCCGACACTCCAATCCCTCTTGGGTTTGGGCAAGAAGGTGATCCGCAATCACGTTCAGAAGCCCAGGTGGCGTTTGCATCAGCCCCTCTACTCTGGGAGAAACTCTCCGGGGAAGCTCTCCGGAGATGGTACCTGCATTCCAACTCGTCCTCTTGGAAAGGCCAGTTGACGGCTGTATGCAAGTGGGCGGAGGTCCTGGGACTGCGAATCTGCTGTATCTCTGTTCTGCCCCTGCCACCAGTTTCTCCTCCTGCAACGCAACCTTGCCTTCAGCATGGCCATTATGACTGTCATACTGGTTATCAACCTTACTCCTCGCTCGGTTGCCGTCTTCGATCGCGACCGCCTCTGATAGTTTGGGTTAGAATGCAAATGATCTGTGGCGACAATTTGCATCGCCGGTGTCGGTTATCTCTTCGTACGTGATGTGTCATGCTTAGTTCGACTTGATCGTCGCGCTCAGGCACGCGTTTGGTGCCTCGCTTCACACGCCGTACTTCACCCGCTCACTCCACTTTTCGTGTTCCGTAGCGTCGTTGAACACCGCCCATCTCGCCGCACGCTCCGCCCTTCCACCTCCGTACGTCGGAAAAGATCCATCCCCCACGCCTCCTCGCTGAACTCGTGCCGTCGTCAGCTGTGTTTCGAGCACTTCCATCGTCTCCGTACCACCACGGAAGATCGGCCTCATCTCGTACCCCGTGAGGCACGGCGGGGCTCCCGCCGTTCTCAGCAACCCTATCTTCTCCAGTTTCCTGCCTGGCAGAAGCGGTCCGTCGCCGTTTCGCTCCAGCGCATCCCCGACGGGTTTTAAAAGTTTTACGCATCCCCTCGCACGCATGCTCAACGGTGTCCCGTCCGTCGTCGCTACGACAGTGCCCGGAAGATCCAGTTTGGCGCACACTTCAAAGTCGACGGCGAGCTCCACCATCGAGACGTCACCCGCCACCGACCAGCACTTCCCATACAGCCAATACTGCAGCGCCCGGAACCACCTCTCTCCTCCGACCGCCGCGAAGGTCTGCGGTCCCGCGATCGCTTCAAAACCCGGCCGGCGCGGGGCCTCTGCAGTCTGTCCTTCCTTCTCATCCTATTCCTTCCTCTTCGGGGCACGCATAGCACATGGCCGCTCTGCGCAAGTTGGGGCCGTAATACTGCATCTTTGTAGCTCTTCCGCCCAGGGCCGACTGCAGATAGTGGTCGCCACAACGGAATTACCCCCCGAAATTCACCGATTTTGGCCTGGACCAGATGGCTTGTCTCCTGGGGTCTTTGATCTTGACACGCTCGAATTACCCGAAATTGTCCTTATTTTGTGACGAAAAAGTGTAAAGTAGCTTCGAAATGCTCTCCAGGACCCAAGGCCGCATCCCTGAAGCACTCAGCAAAAAAACAAGAAACGAAAAAAAAAAAAAGGACACCCATGTTGAACTAGGGGAACTGGCCCACCGACCACACCATAGACAATAGTATATTTTGTTTAAGTATTGGCTTCAAAATAACCTATTTGACGAAGCTCGCCCAGCCTCCAAAATGAAAGCCGGATTCTCAAGCGAAATTCCACTCTGAAATCATACGAACAGGCTCAACGGCGCAGGATCTGGAGGACGCGGTGCTGCGGCGGAAGTACTGCTTTCCGCAGGCGACCTTCATCGCCAACTTCCACAACATCTCCCTGCGGCCCGGGACTGGCCGCACGGTGAAGATAGCGGGGAGCCTGGCCTTCTGCAAGACGATCCTGTGCCTGTCGCTGATCGGCACCGGGCTAACGGACTCGGGCCTCGCGGACCTGGTGTCGGTGCTGGACGAGCACCCGTCGCTCACGCGGCTGAACCTGCAGGCGAACAAGCTGGGGGAGAAGGGTGCCGCCCGCTTGGGTGACATCCTGCGGAAGAACACAACCCTCCGCCACGTCGACGTGTCGCTGAACGACATCGGCAACGCGGGGACCCAAGCCATCACGAGCGCCCTCCTCGCGAACCCGAAAAGCTCCGTCCACTACCTCAACATCTCCACGAACCGCATTTCGGCGAAGGGCGGATTTTACCTCTCCCTGCTGATCCGCGATTTCCCGCAGCTTCGTTACCTCGTGTTGTGGCGGAACAACTTGGGCGTGAAGCCGATTTCCCTGGACCGGTGCGGATTCGACTACCTAGCGGAAGTGTTGCCCACGCTGCCGCACTTGTACCACCTGGACGTGTCGTACAACAACATCACGCCAGCTTCGGTGCAGGTCCTGTTGGACGCGCATGCGAAGGAAGCGAAGCAAGCTCGGGTGTCGGCGTCCGCCGACTTCCGGCTAGCGAACCTCTCCGACTCGGAGTCGTCGTCTTCGTCCGACGAGAGCGGGAGCACGACGTCGTCGAAGTGGGCGACGATGAAAAAAGCGCTGTTCAACAACACGCAGAGCTCGCTGGGCAGCACGTTCTTCCGGGCGGCGGCGTCGCCGAAGGCGGCGCCCGCGAAGCCGCCGCCGCCCCGCGAGCTCCCGCGGCGGCACCTGGTCATCACGCAGGGCAACGACGTCGACTACGTCCAGCAGTCCGCCCTCCCCAAGTACTACGAGATCGAGCCGTATACCGACGCGTCCCGCGTCGGGAAGCTGCCTATTCCCTTCGGCCGCAAGTAGTGAAGTAGGGAAAGTGGGTGCTCGAGTTTTCAAGCAGACCAAATTGGTGAAGTTGCGCTACCACAAGGATCGTGTGTTCAGCACAGAGGCCAATGTGGTAGAAGAAGTCTTTCCCGACAACGTAGTCGGTACTCGTAGTGTCTTTGGCACGCCTGTCAAGTCAAACCAATGTAGTGGAAACAGGTACCGCCGGTTGTGCGCTCCTGGTGGTTTGGCTCACCTGGCTGACCAAAGTGTGAGGAAGTCCTACCCGACAACGTAGTCGGAACAGGTACTCAAGGCACTCGCAGCTGGTTGTGTCCTCGTGTGTTTAGCACACCTGGCAGACCAAGTGTGAGGAAGTCCTACCCGACAACGTAGTCGGAACAGGTACTCAAGGCACTCGCAGCTGGTTGTGTCCTCGTGTGTTTAGCACACCTGGCAGACCAAGTGTGAGGAAGTCCTACCCGACAACGTAGTCGGAACAGGTACTCAAGGCACTCGCAGCTGGTTGTGTCCTCGTGTGTTTAGCACACCTGGCAGACCAAGTGTGAGGAAGTCCTACCCGACAACGTAGTCGGAACAGGTACTCAAGGCACTCGCAGCTGGTTGTGTCCTCGTGTGTTTAGCACACCTGGCAGACCAAGTGTGAGGAAGTCGTACCTGACAGCATCATCATCCCTTCGTCGGTGCAGGTCCTGTTGGACGCGCACGCGAAGGAAGCGAAGCAAGCTCGGGTGTCGGCGTTGGCCGACTTCCGGCTTCCGACCCTCTCCGACTCGGAGTCGTCGTCTTCGTCCGACGAGAGCGGGAGCACGACGTCGTCGAAGTGGGCGACGATGAAAAAAGCGCTGTTCAACAACACGCAGAGCTAGCTGGGCGGCGGCGTCGCCGAAGGCGGCGCCCGCGAAGCCGCCGCCGCCCCGCGAGCTCCCGCGGCGGCACCTGGTCATCACGCAGGGCAACGACGTCGACTACGTCCAGCAGTCCGCCCTCCCCAAGTACTACGAGATCGAGCCGTATACCGACGCGTCCCGCGTCGGGAAGCAGCCCATTCCCTTCGGCCGCAAGTAGTGGAAAACAAGGTGCTCGAGTTCAAGCAGACCAAAGTGGTGAAGTTGCACTAACACAAGGATCGTGTGTTCAGCACAGAGGCCAACGTGGTAGAAGAAGTCCAACCCGACAACGTAGTCGGTACTCAAGGCAGGGCTTACGCTCCACGTGTCGCCAGGTCGCCAAGTCAGTAGTGAGGCTATTTCTTTTGCCCGCCGCACATAGGGGCATAGGTTTTTTCCCCTCGAACCTTAAGCGCCCACATGTGGACCACACGTATTTTCCCTGAGGCCGAAAACGGAGCGTAAGCCCCTGACTCATGGTGCTCGTAGTGTTTTATCTCCCTTCCCCCAGTTCACGGATCCCAGCCTCAGAGGCTGGAGTTAAAGCGGGTGTGCCATAGACACACCCGAAAAGCGGGTGTGCATCAACCAAAACGCGTCAAAAATGTACACGTGACCACACCCGAAAACCGGGTGTCGACAGCCGCTGTTTGATGTGATGCTGTTAACTCTAGCTGTAGCTCCCTTCGGGGGTCGAAGTTTAGTATACGGGTGCACCCAAGCTGCCCATCCCTTTCAATGCGCGCTCACTCGCCTTCTGAAGCCTCGGGAGACGACTGCAAAGTAGTGGGCGCACAGACAAGCCATCAAACCAAAGTCTTCAACCTCTGAACCCGTCTGTAAGCACCTGCTTTGTAGGAAATACTTGAGGAGGCTGCCAGTTGCAAAAGATCAAAGGAGGTAAACACAGGTGAATCTGGGTTCAGTGGCGGGCGTAAGCGTTCAACAAAAAAGACCCATTTTGTAGTTGTATTGTTTCTCCCCCTCTAGCCTCCTTCGAAGTAAGCACAAGGCAGCCCCTTGAGTATTTTCCTCCTCTAGCCTCCTTCGAAATGAGCACAAGGCAGTCCCTCGAGTGTTTTAGGACACGCCCGCTGACTCAACGGGGCCCCGCACATATTTCGGCCTCATCTCCCTCCATGCGACTCAAGCCACCAGGACCACGTACTCATAGTGCGGATGACAAGAACACATCGACACGTCAACGTGCTTTGCGCAAGTGAGAAGTATTTACATTTCGTCGCGTCACATGACTGTCGGAAGAGAAAAAGCATCTGCATGTTGTCATATGAGAACGTTGCACTGCCACCATGACGAACACAGGCGGCAAAGAATCGTAGGCACTCTGCAGACTTCGCCTAGCCAAGTAAGATTCTTGTCACAATGCTTTGCACAGTACGTCTTGCGTCATCCGCTATGAAAGTAGTAAACGATGCAAACGACACCCTTCCCTCCGTGAGTGCGAGATTTGTACCAACAACACCTGCCCCGGCGTTTCAAGCAGCAAGCACAATCAGTCTTTCGTTCCGATTCGTTGCGCTCACCCACCGTTCCGTACCACTCCAGGCCATTTCAGTTCACCATTCCACGCCTCCAGCTTTTGGCTCTATGGATCCCTGTGGCGGCAGTGAACCTTCAACAACGGCAGCTATTCCTGAGAGACTTAGCCTCGATACTCCTGGGGTTTCACGCCGAAGTGGAACCTACCCAACCCCATGCACCTTACACGTGTTACGGCACACTACGCTTCTGGTCGGTTAGAGAAGATCTCTCCAAAAGTACCTAGTCTTCTCCACACTACCTGTATAGTTGTCCAAACACCCGTGAACCAACAGAAGGGCCACGTAAAAAGGGAGACACAAGCGCACGCACGCAACAAAAGCAAGTTTAGGCCCTCGAAAAGCCAGCTTGCGTTTGGTTATCCCCAGGGGTTCTCGGAAACGTCAGGTCTTGAACAAGTGGTCAAGGTTTTGTCGGGTCTTGAACAAGTGGTCAAGGTTTTGTCAGGTCTTGAACAAGTGGTCAAGGTTTTGTCAGGTCTTGAACAAGTGGTCAAGGTCTTGAACAAGTTCAGGACCCCCTGCCGGCAGGGAGACCCTGCCGACGCGCTGGACCTCAATGGGAGGTGCTACCTCTGTGACCAGTAGGGACCTCTGCACCCAGACATCCTTAGCAGCCCTTCTAAAACACGACCGAGGCAGAACGCTGGGCCCATGGCAAGGTACCAGACGCTGAAAGACCCGCCCGACTTCCAACCCCAGTTCCTCAGGACCCCCTGCCGGCAGGGAGACCCCGCCGACGCGCTGGACCTCAACGCAACAAGCAGCAACAAGCTCGGACGACTGGGCATAACGCGTCGCAAGCCGAACCAATGTGCCGCATTGACGATCGGACGCGTACAAAGCAGACCAGGCACGAACGTGAAAAGAGTGATGATTGAACCGTTGCGCAAAGCAGACCAGTGGCATGAATGACGTAAGTGATACGTGATTGTCATCATACGTGATCCACTGCTCTCCTTCTCGCGCACAGCAGACATAATGGCCGCTGTGTCCAGGCCGCTGCTTCCGGCTCAAACTTCTGCATTGAACGCCCCTCAGATTGCAAGTGCAAGACACTTGCAACAATTTTACAAACTTCCTTCTCCTGTTCACAGTCCGTGTACTTCAGCAAATCGTGTTGGCAAAATGATAACATTGCGAGGTCTGGATGTGTTTCGAAGTAGGTCGTTCCATCAGTTGCAGCCACCGGGAACAAGCCGAACAATCCACTCTCAAGAAGTTCCGATGCATCCTGATGGGCGTTTCCTTGAAATTTCTCAGGCATACACTTGCGGATTCGGGACAATATGGCGGACAGTGTTCCTGTCTCGACGTCTTGCTGAAGAAAAGTCGTGAGGTCGTTGCAAGCGTCATTCGCAACCGACGCAATGCGGTTGATCATGTTGTGCATTGAAGGAACTCTAGGATGGCCCCAATTAGCAGCTGTTGCCCAAGTTTTGAATCCCGCGAAACCTCTCATTTACAACGTTGTTGGCTGCTTCAAGACCACGTGTCACTTTGGCGGTCGCGCAAGCAACCAAAGAGGCGAGGATGACCGCTCCGATTGTAGTCTGCTGCTGTGCATGCTCACTGGTGCGGAAGGCGGCGGTGAAAGCGGAAAACTCACAAAAAAAAAAACCGTTCAAAAAAAAAATCCGCTGCGCGGGGCCACTCCCCACTGGGACAACAGGACAAAACCTTGAGTATGTCACCCCCCCCTCTCAGGCCTTGGGGGGTGACATACTCAAGGGGTTTTTGGGGGGTGACATGTTCACGGGGGGGGGGTAGGCAGTGCTACAAGAACGAAGTTGCTAACCCTGGGTGGGGGGTGGGTACCCCCCCCCCCCCCCCCCGTGAATTACTTTTTACCCCCGACACGTACTTTCCACCCCCCGAAAAACGGGGGGTAAAGAGTATAAATCCGGGGGTATAGAGTATAAATCGGGGGGTATAGAGTATAAATCGGGGGGTATAAATCGATGTCGGGGGGTGGAAATTGTTGTCGGGGGGTGGAAAGTACTTTTCGGGGGGTGGAAAGTACTTTTCGGGGGGTGGAAAGTACTTTTCGGGGGGTGGAAAGTACTTTTCGGGGGGTGGAAATTTTTGTCGGGGGGTGGAAAGTATTTTTCGGGGGGTGGAAAGTACTTGTCGGGGGGTGGAAATCTTTTGTCGGGGGGCGGAAAGTATTTATCGGGGGGTGGAAACGTTTCGTCGGGGGGTGGAAAGTACTTTTCGGGAGGTGGAAATTTTTGGTCGGGGGGTGGAAAGTACTTTTCGGGGGGTGGAAAGTACTTTCGGGGGGTGGAAAGTACTTTCGGGGGGTGGAAAGTACTTTCGGGGGGTGGAAAGTACTTTCGGGGGGTGGAAAGTACTTTCGGGATTTTCGGGGTGGAAAGTACTTTCCGGGGGGTGGATTGTTTTCTGGAGCGCGGCGGGACACTGTACTTGCACACACGAGAATCGACCCGCAAACCCGCGAACCCGCATATCCGTTCCCGCAAACCCGCATACCCGAACCTGCAAACCCGCAAACCCAAACCCGCATACCCAAACCCGCATACCCGCGTACCCAAACCCGCAAACCCGAACCCGCATACCCGTTCTCGCAAACCCGCATACCCGTTCCCGCAAACCCGCAAACCCAAACCCGCATACCCAAACCCGCAAACCCGCGTACCCAAACCCGCAAACCCGCATACCCGAACCCGCATACCCGTTCTCGCAAACCCGCATACCCGTTCCCGCAAACCCGCATACCCGAACCTGCAAACCCGCAAACCCAAACCCGCAAACGCAAACCCGCATACCCGAACCCGCATACCCGTTCCCGCAAACCCGCATACCCGTTCCCGCATACCCGAACCTGCAAACCCGCAAACCCAAACCCGCATACCCAAACCCGCATACCCGCGTACCTAAACCCGCAACCCGCATACCCGAACCCGCATACCCGCATACCCGCAAACCCGCAAACCCGGAATCGCAAACGCGCAAACCCCGCATACCCGCAAGCCCGCAGACCTGCAGATTGTGGCTGGAACTGTTTTTGGAAATACACACAGCAAATCAAAGAAAGGGGGGAAAGGTGGAAAATGCAGATCAAACGGGAGTAAAACGTGTACACGCTTATCCGACTCTTGACTTACTATGCCGTGTTCTGAAAGCTGTCGAGGGGCCCCTCCATAGGTTCTCGCATGATTCGTTCGCCTTTGTAACACTATCCGTTTGTAGTACGCTTCGCAATTGTGTTCTTGCAATATCTAGCCGAATGGCGGGTGGCGGATTTCCGCGCTCGTGCGCAAGACACAATTATGCTGCTTTTGCAGTGCAAGCCGAACCCGGTTCGCGACTTCGGTTGCGGTAAAGTGTTACAAAGTCTTCGGCTTTCAGATCCGGATACGCCTTATGCAACATGATAGTTAGAGGTCACTTGAAGGATACCGTGTGCAGCGTTCGAAAGAGTTTGCGTATCTGGTCGGGGGGTGGAAAGTAGTTTTCGGGGGGTGGAAAGTACTTTTCGGGGGGTGGAAATTTTTTTGTCCGGGGGTGGAAAGTACTTTTTGGGGGGTGGAAATTTTTTGTCCGGGGGTGGAAAGTACTTTTTGGGGGGTGGAAATTTTTTGTCGGGGGGTGGAAAGTACTTTTCGGGGGGTGGAAATTTTTCGTCGGGGGGTGGAAAGTACTTTTCGGGGGGTGGAAATTTTTGTCGGGGGGTGGAAAGTATTTTTCGGGGGGTGGAAAGTACTTTTCGGGGGGTGGAAATTTTTGTCGGGGGGTGGAAAGTACTTTTCGGGGGGTGGAAAGTACTTTTCGGGGGGTGGAAAGTACTTTTCGGGGGGTGGAAAGTACTTTTCGGGGGGTGGAAAGTACTTTCGGGGGGTGGAAAGTACGTGTCGGGGGTGTTGAGTACATCACCCCCCCCCCCTAGGGCTAAGTTGGATGGAAACGCCGTTTCTTTTAGTTTTTTCGAAATATGGAAACGGAAACGGAAACGGAAACGTTTCCGTTTCTTTTAAAAGAAACGCCGGAAGGCTCCTCATGCTGAAGGGTCCTATAGGATACCACTTCGCGGGTCCTTCTGTGTGTCCGTCGGGTGTCCGTTTCCAGCCAAATTTTGGCTTTCCTTTCAGAGGGCGGGATCACCTTCTTCTTTTGATCTACGGGCACTTCTCTTCCTCCGTCTTCTGGCGGGCTCTCTGACTCTTCAGGGCCCTTCCTGGGCTGTTCTTCGACTTGGCTCGGCCCCTTCTTGTGTGTCGTCGCGGTCTCGTTTGTGCAGAGCAGTCGCTGATGCTCACCGCTTTCTTTCGTCGGCGATCTGAGACGAGCAAATAGGAAACCACAAGCTAATGATGCAGAATGCCGTCACATGCGGATGCTGAGGTTTTCTGACACCAGATTCCACTCTTCTGTGCCTACCACTTCGTCCTCTGCTGCTTCCAACCCACGTTCTCATGTTTACTTGTATCGGCGGCCGTGCCGAGTGGGGCTTTTTGAATCTGCAGTCCTCTTCTGCATTGTCGGTGGGGTTCTTCCTGCCGTCGCTGTCTATGCTCCGACAACACCGCCCGATGGTGCCCCTTCCGGTGACGGTTGCCACCCGTCGTCGTATGCAAGGTGCACTGTGGCAATCGATGTTTAACACACACGTTACTGCGTGGCCATCGCTTTTCTGGCGGGTTCAACATTGCCCCGGCATACGTGTGCCCTTCTCACCTCCTGATGCTGATTGCACTCCCTCTTTGTCTTACACCGCTGAAAACCCCCGGTCTTGTAGCCTGTGGTGCGGCGGTGCTCCCGCTGTCCTGAACGATCGTATCTGTATAGCCTATTATTGGAAGCGGATGTGCTTTCCCGATCGTCTTCAGCGCGTTGGCCAACGGCCTCGCATCAACAGAGCATCGTCGCCACAACAGCCATTGGTATAAAGAGCTGCAGACCTCAAAGTCATCACAACCGGATGCGTGTGGTTGCGCGGTCGCAACTCTTATGCTTCTTTCCTCCCTTGTCCATGGTTCCCACTGGATGGCGGGGTCCGCCGTTCGGAACACATTTCCGGTCGGACCTTCAGCCAGTATACTAGTGGCATACCAGCCGTTTCTTTTGAAAAGAAACGGCGTTTCCATCCACCGCCAAAAAGAAGGAAACGGAAACGGAAACGGAAACGGAAACGTTTCCAACGTTTCCATCCTACATAGCCCTAGGGGGGGTCAAAAGGTCTTTTTTTGCGTCAAAATGGTGACATTTTCAGCCTGTAGACTTAACGGCAGTTTAAGGCTAAAAAAACATGCAACCCGCCTTAGAAATGCCCGGAAACGTGTTTTTGGGGGAAGTTTCATGGAAAATGGCCCAGGGGGGTGTATTAGTTGATGGTTTTAGGGTGGACACCGTTTGGTACCGGCTAGCAGCCTGTGTGTGTGCTTCACTGTTCATACCATGCAAAGATGAGGCTACAATCACGTGCAGGCAGCCACAAATGGAAGCAACAAAAGGGCAAACGACACCCAGGAGGAAGGCAGCTATGAACGTTGCTCGTCTGGATGGTTAACAACGTCCCAAAAGGCTCTCTGAGTCTTGCGCAAGCTGAGGTGTTGTTGACACCGCAGGCAGCAGCTCTTCCCCGAACTTCTGCTGGAGCGATATTCACAAAGTTCGATGTCTTTCCGAGAAAAACAATGAGATGCTCTCATCCGTAGTGGGATTTTCCAGATCCCAACGTTTTTGTTGAAGGGATGCACGCGACAGTGTCTTTTATTCAAGTTCGCCTTTCGTACACCACCCCGAAAGGGTCGCATTGCACACGCACGGAAGACAATACTGGTCACCGGGGTGTATCTCTGGTACCTAACCCCAACGCACGTTGAGCTTGAACAAAAATAGAAAACTGGACTTGAACGAAAAGGTTCGGCGGTGGATTTATAGGACTGCCACGACATAGCAGCTCAGGGCAGGGTATCTGCAGCTTGCGGTAGCACGCTACACGACACAGGCCACTACGAAAGCTGGCGCTGACGTCAAGGACTCGAGGGGGCGGCACGTTACGAAGCCGTACCTCATTGAGTCGCTTGTCAATGCCTCCTACGAAGCCCCACCATCCCCAACTCTCAGGAAAGTCGTTTGAGTAAAAATACATAGGTTTGGGCAGTGTTGTTTTCCTTCTTCGGTTCATGCTGTCACTATTTTTGGGGTTGTCACCTAAAAAGAAGAACACCGGTACCAAACGGTGTCCACCCTGAGTCCAAAAATTGGGCACTCGTAAAAAGGCCTTTTCGGGGCACTTCAGCAGCCAAAAAGCATGTTTTAGGCATTTCTATACGGTTCTGGGGCGGTTTACCAAATTTTATTGCCTTTTAGGAGCCCCTATGTGGTTCCCAAAAAAATGACCTATTTTGACAGCTTTTGACCCCCCCCCCCCCCCCCCCCCCCCCCCCCTCCTGGTGCAACCCTCTGTGGACCTACTGTGGGACCCACCTTAGCTAAATTCTCTAAGGTGAAATGGTGGAAAAAGTGGGTCAAAAATTTTTTTTTTCGAGTGCTTTTTTGGGAGGATTTGGGCCAAAAAAAAATTTTTTTTTCTTGGTCGCTGCTGAGGAAACCACCTTCGAGCGGTCACCACCCTGCTGCACACAGGCCCTGCAGGGGGGGGGGGGGGGGGGGGGGGGTACCCACCCACCCCTCGTTGCCGTCCGGCTGACAACGATGCCGAGTTTAGGGGCCTTAGCATCAGCACTGGGGGGGGTAGGTACGTAGATTTTCGCCAGGGTCTCCTTCCAAGCCATCGCTTCTTGTGTGGTGATCGTGTTAGCGCGTGGTCAGCGCTGACACGTTCGGAGCATCTTGCAACTGAGCACTTGCTCGTTCTGAATGGCATGGTCGCTCCGCGAATCAAAGCCTGAAGCAGGTCCGTAGCCCCGTGCAGTTTCCGTAGCGTCCTCAAGGTTTGTGTACTGAGACATCTCAGGACGGTGCTTGCCAGTAGGGTGCGAACCGCTCAGTCGCGGCTATCGTTGTGACACCTCTGCACGAGACTTTTCTAGTACCAACAATCTTGCGGGTTGCCCTTCAATGTATTGTGCAGGCTAAAAAGACGTAGGCAGCGTGTTTTGGTGGTGCGAAAGGGTGCGCTTTCAGGAGTCTGTCGGTATTCGAAGACTACGGGAGATTAGGAGCAATCGTCCCACTTCAAGCACCAGTGAACCCACATCCACAGGCAAGCAAAAAAAAAGGAAACTATCCTGCAGCCGAAAAAGGAACACATACATACACGTACACGCGCACAAAAAAGAAGTCCCGGAGGTTCAAGCGAACTCTCAACTCTTACAAAAAACGCGGCGTAAAAAGACCAATATCGACCGTCACACAGCATCGCACGACGTAAACAGGCCAAATTCGACCATCACGAACCGCCAAATTCGACCGTCACACAGTGTAAGGCCACCTGTTTGTTGTGTACCGTACCGTGCCCCGGGGGGCTGGGACCCCCCATGCAAACAGTTTGATTTACCGTACCGTTCGGCGGGGGGTGAAGCTCGGGCCCGGAGTCGTGCGGGTAGGGCCATGTACTTGCATTTTTACTGAAACCTACCTACCGGTAGAACCTAACGGCCAGGGTGGTCTGTAGGGAAAAAGTCAGCGAAAAATTTTTTTTTTTTGAGTGCCGGAATGACCTAAAAAACGCGCTTCGTAAAATTTTTTTCGCCCCAATTTCCCAGGGGGTTTTGACCATTTCACCTTAGAGAATCTGGTGACCACTCAAAAAAAACCTAAAACCCCTGCTTGGCCCTTGGCCCAGAGGCCCAGATTTTATGTTCCACCCTGCCCCCCCCCCCCCCCCCCAAACCCACCCAGTACGTATTAGCTTTAAAAGAACCCATTCGACGAAGGTCACCCGGAGACTCTAAAATCCCGGATTTTCAAGCGAACTATAACTCTAAAAAAGCAAGTTGCGGCCCTCGAAAAGTTCAGGAGGAGTCGGGTAAACGCGCAAATCGGGCGGGAGGCGGCTCGGAGGCAAGATTGCGACTTTTCTATTGCCCGGCGCCGGGGTGGACATCGCCACGATTGAGCACGCGTTCAAAACCGAGGAGGGGATGGAGACCGAGGTGACCAGCCAGGGCAGCGGGTCCGAGTCGGAGCCGGGGCCCCCGCGTCTGCAGGAAGAAGACGTCGGCGGCACGTACCTCACCACCGGTCCGCCCGGGCTGCGCCGCTGCTCTCTCAGCAGCCACGCCGTGTTCGGCGCGCAGCACCACGACTCCGCCGGCGACGGCGTAACCCAAGAATTCTTCACCGCCGTGTGCATTTGTATATGTACGCGGAACGGTGCGTCCCAAGGTTCCCCTTTCCGTGTTTCGGAGGGTCATGGGGCATGCGTTTTGACCAAAGGGGTTCTTTGAAAAGTCATGTCTACAACACTCTCAAACAAGGCACTCTACAAAAACAGTCTAAAACACCCTAAAAACAACAGACACTCTCCAAAAGAAGTGTTCGAAGATTGGTGACAGGGACCCACCCACGCTTCTGGTCTGTCGGTATTAGAAGACTACGGAGGATTTGGAGCAATCTTCCCACTTCAAACACCAGTGAACCCACATCCACAGGCAAAGCAAAAAAAAAGGAGAATATCCTGCAGCCGAAAAAGGAACACATACATACACGTACACGCGCACAAAAAAGAAGTTGCGGCCCTCGAAAAGTTCAGGAGGAGTCGGGTAAACGCGCGAATCGGGCGGGAGGCGGCTCGGAGGCAAGATTGCGACTTTTCTATTGCCCGGCGCCGGGGTGGACATCGCCACGATTGAGCACGCGTTCAAAACCGAGGAGGGGATGGAGACCGAGGTGACCAGCCAGGGCAGCGGGTCCGAGTCGGAGTCGGGGCCCCCGCGCCTGCAGGAAGAAGACGTCGGCGGCACGTACCTCACCACCGGTCCGCCCGGGCTGCGCCGCTGCTCTCTCAGCAGCCACGCCATGTTCGGCGCGCCGCAGCACCACGACTCCGCCGGAGACGGCGAAAACGTGGACGGCGCGGGCAACCCCCCCGAGCCGCTGCTTCGCACCCTCCGGTCGTGGCCGGTCATCTTCAAGGAGCCGTCTTCCCAGCAGCTGCCGTACATGATCCCTAGGGACACCGAACGGATCATCCAGCAGGACGTCGAAACGTCCGCGCTGTCTGCGACCGAAACTTTGCTGTACATCGACAGGATCCCAGCGGACGCAAGCTCCGCGATGATCGAAGATGCGGTGACGAGAGGGGTAGGGAAGCTGGTGGAAGGGTCGCTGGACGTTATCCGGAAGCATAAAACACGGCACTGCCACGCGTTTGCGATCCTTGCGACCCAGTGGTCGTGCCCGTGTCCGATGACGCTGACGCTCTCCGACGGGGAGGAGCTGCGGGTGACCGTTTCCGAGCTCCACCACCGGCAGAAGGCACCGCAGGAAGCCGTCGTCCCGCGGACGACGCTCCGCCTGCGGATCTACGCCCAGCGGAAGGGGTGGCTCGAAAACGCGTCGCGCCTGACGTGGCGCGGCGTCCTCGCCATCGTACACATGGCGGCGCCGGATGCCTGGTCGCAGATCAGGATGCTGGCTGACGACATGAAGAAGAAGAAGCCCGGTGCCTGGGCGCACCCTTCTGTGCTCGTCGGCGCTTACTTCGCGGACTGCGGCTCCGTCCACGAAGCCGAATCCGTGCGCAGTGCGGTGCAAGACCAGCGAGCCACCATCAACGGGGTGCACTTTTTGATAGAAGCACAGTTCACCTGCGACGACAAGCACCTCCACGAAAAAGGCAAGCTTCCCGCCGCCGAGCGGAAGTTCAAAGCAGCCGCCGCGGCGGTCGCGGCGGAGCCGGTGGAGATGCAAGGAGCGGACGTGCCGCTCGATGAGTACGTCGTGCGGAAAAAGGCGAAGTCGGACACGCTCGACGCCCGTTCACGCTCGCGGTCTCCGTCCGAAGGGTCGACGCCGCCGGAATCCGTCACCAGCGATGGGCGCCGCCTGCCAATGCCCATTCACCCCCGTTTCCTCTCCGACACATCGATCCCGACGATGACCCTGCCCGAAAAGCTGTCGCCCGTCCACAGCAGCCACGCGGTTATCAACGCGACGGGATCGCCCTCGTCGTACAGCAGCCCAACTTCACCGGTCCCTCACAACGGGGCGAAGGGCCTGGTCATGCCGCGCATGGTCGCTCCCGTCAGCCCGCAGAACCAACCCATCAACTCTCCGTCGCTCATCCCGCAGCCGCAGGCTGCCGGCGGCGGCGGTGGCAGCAGCAACAACAACAACAACGGCGGTGCCAGCGGGAGTCCGGGCGGCAGCAACAACACGTCGTTCGCGTCGATGGTAGGGCCGGCGGGGGCGAATGGGTTTTCGGTGCAGCCGCAGGTGCTCGCGGCCGGGCTGCTGTCGGAGTCGTTGGACGAGGTGCTGGGCAAGCATCCGGTGTTCAGGGACTTGTACTTCGGAGACTTCAACGAGGTCGCCCGCCGACGGTACCGCGAGCTGTGGCAGGGCGGCGCTTCGTCGCAGCTGCTGGAGACGCTCACCCGGTTTGTGGCCGGCGGCTTCTTCAGCTTCGGGCAAGGCCCGCAGCAGCAGCAGCAGCAGCAGCAGCAGCAGCAACCTCAGCAGCCTCAACACCAGCAGCAGCAGCCCCCTCAGCACCTGGCTCCAGCTTCTCCGCAGCAGCAGCAGCAGCAGCAGCAGCAGTTCACCTTCCGCCAGCAAACCCAGCTCCAGCACCAGCAGCATCAACAGCAGCAGCAGCAGCAGCATCAACAGCAGCAGCAGCAGCAGCAGCACCAGCAGCACCAGCAGCAGCAGCAGCAGCAGCACCAGCAGCAGCAGCAGCAGCAGCACTACAACCTGAGCCCGTTCCAGCCGTCGTCGCAGCCGCGGAGCCCCGTGAGCCCCAGCAACGACGGGCTCGCGTTCAACCACCGGACGCTGTTCCCGAACCAGCAACCGTTCGCCGCGCCGTGGAGCCTCCAGGGGCCCCGCCCGCAATACCCGCCCATGAAGTAGAAGCGACCGCCTTCCCCCCTCCCGTCGGCATTATTAGGCGATGACCGGCTTAGCGGCAGCCCATTTGAAGCCCTTCGAGGCTTATCACCGACCTGCCGCTTGCGTTGGTAGGACCTGGTGCTGTGGCTGCCTTACGGGCGTCAGCCCTGGCTGGGAGGGGCGCACTCAGCAAGCCTGGAGGCTGGGGGTCGGCGCCCACAATTTGTAGTTGTGCAAAGTCTACTGATTTCTGATCCGTTCTTGACCGGCGCTTTATTGCGACACAATCCCACACAATGTGTCCAAATCCCGTAGATTGATTCAACTACCGCTTGCTAGCGTTGGTTCTTATCTCGGTCAATTGTATCCACCTCGACCCTGCGGTTTTAAGGCCACGGGGTTGAATCGAGTTGGATTCTTCGGACATGTATTAGCAATGGAGTTACCATTGTTATCCCAACTGGGCCCAAAAGACCTTCAACAAGCATATGACTACTGGCACATCGCAAGACCAGCCAGGGTGTGCTGCACCTGAACCGCGTTCAAAATGCACCCGAAAGCGGGTGTGCCACCGAGGCTTTCACTCCATCGTGCAGATGGAGGCCTAACTCCCCGACTCGAACGACACATACGTGTTTTTAGTACTAACAATCTTGTGGGTTGCCCTTCAATGTATAGTGCAGGCTAAAAAGACGTAGGCAGCGTGTTTTGGTGGTTGATCAGAATTCCCTACCTGAATATACACAGAGTAAATACAAGTGGGAAAAACGATCAACCGGCACGCACAAACTACTCTAAAAAAATTGTGACATCTACCCGTGTAGAAATTGGGTCGATGTCTCAATTTTTTTATTGGGCTTTCGCTCGTAAATTTGACCAAATGGTGGGTAGCGAAAAGGTTGTGGCGCCAAACTGGAAATATAGGACTTCGTGTAGGAGTTGGGTATGGGTTTATTGGATATACCAACAACTGCAAACTTTGTTTCTCTCTTCTCACGAACCTTTTCTCCTGTCCTCCTGCCCCCCCCCCCATTGAGCCTTCCGTTGCCCCGACACCTTTTCACCTTTGTTTATTTTGGTATGTGCCGTAGTGCAGAGACTGCAGGGGATGTCTCAACCTCTTGAGTTCGTGCTGCGCACGATTGCGGGAGTCGGAAGGCCTGTTGTTAACCTAAAGCAGGACCAACCCCCACCCCCTTTCGTGAGAAAGAGCGAAGAAGCAAAAAGCACCTTTCTTTTTTTGTATAAGCACCTGCTTTGTAGGAAATGCTTGAGGAGACTGCCACTTGCGATAGATCAAAGGAGGTAAATGTGCTGTAGCCCACACGAAACACAGGTAAATCTGGGTTCAACAAAAAAGACCCACTTTGTAGTTGTATTGTTTTCTCCCCCTCTAGCCTCCTTCGAAATGAGCACAAGGCAGTCCCTCGAGTATTTTTACATAAGCGCCAGCTTGAAAGGAAATGCTCGACGATGCTGCCCGACAAAGAACAGAAGGGATCCCAAGTGCTGTAGCTACCGAACCACGTGTTGAACGGACGTGAGGTCATGCGGGTCTACCCCTACACGACAAATCACACAAACAGAACAGGTCAAAGTCCTGAGTGAGAAAACAACAGCGAAGAACAAATCAGTGTGTGTGTGTGTATTGTATTTGCCCCTTACCTATATTTCCTCCCTTCCATTCGGAGTCGAAGCAGCTACGTCGAGTATTTTATTGTGTAAGCACCTGTAATGCATCTTCAATGAAAGCGACTGACGATTGCCAAAAATCGTCCAGTCTCGTGAGAGGTTCACACTTCAAAGGCATGGATTGATTTTTGGAAAAAACAGGTCGAATGAAACTCTCACCGACCTCAGCTGTTGACGATCTACGCGCTAAACTTAAGCATATCACTCAGCGGCGGAGTCCAGCCCCAGCAGCTGGAGCTGAAGCTGGTGGTAAAAAAGCGGGGATCACACCCGCTTTTCGGGTGTGCTACGCGTTTTTTGGGGTGCAGCACACCCGCCTTGGCGTGTGCCGCGCACACCTCTCAGCTTCTGGCTTAAGATACCGGTATACATTGGAATGACACCTCAACACAAAATGAGCCAATTCGTTCTCAGTTCGTTGCCGACAACTTGACAACACAAGTTGTCGAAAACGCAACAAAGTGAAGGAACAAAACAATACCACGCATTTCTTTGCTTCTGCGGGTCTCGAAGAAGGCGATGTATTCTTCTGTTGTGTGTTACGTTCGCCGCTCGTTCTCGGATTGTGAAGGTTGGAGTGACAAATCCTGCGCATAATCTGAGATTGGAGGAACAATCTGCAGATTTTCACCGAAAGCTGAATCTGAGATTTTCACCGAGTACAAGTCTGAGATTTGGGTGTAGCTACTTTGATTTCTGGGTTCCCTCCATTTTCGCGGCTTCATTGCCAAGATCCTAGTCCGACTGAGTAGTCTTTCCCGGATCCTCCCACACCTGCACAGAGATTCAGTCTCATGAGAGAGTTGTGAGTGACTGGGTGACGACTCTTCAGCCGTGGTGCAGGCTGGATACGGGGAACACTTGCGCACAGCCTCAGAAACCCTCTGCACCATGCACCCCCCCCCAGGCATCTTGTTAAGAACCATCCATCCATCCATCAGCCGGCTGACCCCCCCCCCCCCCCCCCTCAGGCTGTTTCACTGTGGAGGGGGGAGACGCTACCTGTCACACTCTAAGGTGGTCACCACGGTGGGCGGTCAGAAAAAAAAAAATTTTTTTTTGTATAAGCACCTGCTTTGTAGGAAATGCTTGAGGAGACTGCCAGTTGCGATAGATCAAAGGAGGTAAATGTGCTGTAGCCCACACGAAACACAGGTAACCCTGGGTTTAGTGGCGGGCGTAAGCGTTCAAATACCCCAAATACCACACTTTGGAAAATTTTTGTGGGCCCACTTTTGGCAGGGAATTTTGACCATTTCACCTTAGAGAATTTGACCACCCAGCCTACAAGGCAACTGCACTGTAGAGGGGGGGGGGGGGGGGGGGGTCTGGTTTATCCGGCCATCGGCCAAAGTGGCTGATCCTTAACAAGAGCGCTGCCCCCACCCCCCCCCCAAGAAACATTTTCCCCCCGTGCGCAACGTTTGGCAAGAGTCGCGGCAACTTCCCGGGCGTGTGTGCGTTCGACTGCCGGCTGAGACCACCACCAACCACTCTTGAACACAGACCCCCCTCTCGCAACCCGGGGGAGCATCTGCTGCACCTTGAGCGTAGCAGGGGGGCACAGCGCGGAGAGCGAGTCAGCGCCCTTACACCGCAAACAAGCACACACGTCGACACACTCGCGCAAACAACAACGAACAGGCTGCCTGGTGCCGCCCTGTAACACCATTTTTTTGCTCTCCCGCCTCTCCCCAGCTTGTTGCCAGAAGTGGCGTGGCCGTACTTCCGCAAACGAAGGCATTGCGTGACAGCGGGTCCACAACGCACCGAGCAGGCTTGCTGTTGAGCGCCGTCAAAGGCGCGTCAAGTCGGAATCCACGCGTTTCTGAGCAAAGTACTCTCATTTCCACTCGCCAAAAGCGAGGTTGGAGGGGGGTAAAGCAAAGGCTGACAAAAAGCACTTGCACTCTCAAAACCGCAGGTCACTGTTTTGCCCCCTTTTTGTACCTCGATGCTCTTGGACATTCCCAGGAATAGCGAAGAAACAGCAAGGGATTCCAACACGCGCACGCAGCTAGCTTCAGCGCCTCTTGTTTGTTAGTCGGTGGCCAAGTCCTTCGTGAAGTGGCCCTCTGTTTGCGTGATCGGTGGCCAAGTCTCTCAGGAAGTGGTCCATTTGTTCGCGTTCAGTCGGCGTGGCCCGATCCAGCTGCTGTGCCCCAATTGTAACCAATACTCCTTTGTTATATCGGGCCCAAGCGCGCCCCCCCCCCCCCCCCCCCCCCCCCCTTTCTTTTTTCCGCGCGAAGGTAAACAACCAAAAAAAACGCAAAGGAACCGGGATCTGAATTTTCACCCGATACAACCGCACTCAAAAAAACGTGTCTCAACGGCAGGGGGGGGGGCCTGGTGGGGTAGTTTTTATGCCTCTTATGTAAACGGAAACGGAAGCGTCGCTTTAGTTCCGCTCTTCCCCCTGCGGCAGCCGTTTTCATTGAAGACATGGAAATGGAAGTGGAAGTGGGGAACGTTTCCGTTTACTTGACCACATGTTATCAAGTATACTAGTGCATTTCACACGGCACGTGTCGAAAATAGGACGTGTGGTCGCATGGGTTGCATTATCGCATGCCTTGTCTTTTCACATGTTGTGAACCCTCATCAATGAGTCGTGTAGGCTTGGGGGATGGGATGCGGGAACTACGCCAAAACGAAACATAAAAATCGCTAACCCAAACAACTTCCGGCCGATAGAGGAAACCAGCCTAAAAAAACCAACTGCCTTCGGGTGGGCTAGTCTGACATCCCCCTTGCTGTCGTCGGGGGGGGGGGAAAAAAAAGCAAACCCAAGAGAAAAAAAAAAACGGAATTGCCGGAAACACAAAAATTCACGAATAGAGACGGTCATACAGCACCAAGAAGACAGACAGCACCTATTACGGCACCATACAGAGGAGGGCCTACCGTAATTAAGGTGGATAATGGGCGAAACCACCAATGACCAACAACGAAGGTACCCGCCGATTCTCTTATCTCGTGTTAACCACCACTCTCATGTAACTCAGCAGCACACAGGATGTCTTCACACTGACGAAGATCACCCCCGGAGGCATTAAAACCCCACGACGTAACGCTGTGTGTGCGACAACTTTCTACAGGAAAGGCATAAACACGGACGTGAGCCTTCCGCAATTGAATCCCGGACCGTCACTACGGTATGTTTAATGTGTGGCAGCGTGGACGTAACGCAC
Source organism: Diplonema papillatum (assembly GCA_030068145.1). Lineage (NCBI taxonomy): Eukaryota > Euglenozoa > Diplonemea > Diplonemida > Diplonemidae > Diplonema > Diplonema papillatum. Next base: position 9,236 of record JAPJBO010001263.1, on the reverse strand, counting down.
ATGCGACACACTTCTTCCTGAGAGCCCTTGTATGGACGTCATGCACACAGCTGGGCCGTTTCACCCCCCGGAGTTTCAAGAGCGAACTTCACTTTAAAACGACGCGCTACCTCAAAGAAACCGACGGACGAAAACTAGATACACCACGGGTACCCAGTGTGCCCAGAGTGCCCTAACTGTGGCGAGCAACGAACAGTTCAACTACGTATTTTCCTAAAAATTTTTTTTTTACTACCGAGAGCAACGACGCCGCACTTCGAAAAGCGCAACGTTCGCTGCTACCAGCAAACCTCTCTGAGCTATTCTACACTCTACTCTACTTAGAGCCATGGTGCGAACAATGGACCGATACGGTTTACAGGGCAACTCCTGCTCAACTTGTAAGACGTGGGGAGCCCAAGAACACTCACCTAACCTGGCGAGAACTTGGTGTCGGTCACAAATTGTTTCGAACCTGACTCGCCAAAGCGACCAAGTAAGGTGTACACGAAAGAAGCCATGCATGCCCCCCCAAACCCACCCGTATTAGCTTTAAAAGAACCCATTCGACGAAAGTCACCTGGAGACTCTAAAATCCCGGATTCTCAAGCGAACTAACACTCTAAAACCCAAGAACGCAAGCGCGGGCCTGTCAAGCCACGAAAGCGGCGTTTTGGGCTACTCTCTACGGGTCAGGCACGCCCCGCGGTAACCGACCCGCCGGGGAGGAAGGGGTATGAACCCGGCACGGTGCACTAGTCTTGCCATTCACTAGTCACTGACCACTGATCTTACTCATAAATATGACGACTGTCAGTCGTAAGAATGACTACTGCAAGCACGTTCTCGAGGGGCCTCCCCGTGACGGATTCGCCTGTGCTCTAGTAGCACGGGTGGTCCTGGTTGTGACGAGCTACGAACAGCCGCCTGACAAACCAGACTCACACCGCTGTCCTGTCTGCAGACACTCAGGTTCCGCGCTGATGATGGTCTGCTGTGTCCGTGGCTTAAAGGACCGAAACACGTCGCAGACGGGACCAGTGCGGTGTTGAGCACATACCCATTCCAAGCACGTTCTAGCAACCCCCCCCCTGGGCTTGGAAGGGACTGCATGTCAAAGCAGGAAAAGGCATATGGAAACGCTCAGAACCGATAAAGAACAAAAAAAGTCGTAACCCAACACAGGACGAAAAGGAAGGAGCAGCACCACCAGAACCGAGAAAGAACAAAAAAAGAAGAATACTACGCACCAAACCCACCACCCTCCCCAACCCGGGCTTCCTTTTTACCCCTGCAAACCCGTGAAAAGGTGCTACGGGAGTATCTGGCAACCGCTGCTTAACAGTGCTCACGTGGGACCTCGTGATGTTCGCATCCCAAAACAAAGAAGACAGTGAAATGGTCGTTACCTGGTCGGGTTTCGCTCGCGACCGTTTCCTGAAACAATCCTTCACTAAATCCGCGGTTAAATAACCTGGCCTCAGTGGTGCAAGTACCACGCGCTCTTCAAACCCAAGAAACATTCCCCCCCCCCCCCCCCCACCCTCACACCTGACTCACACCTGCAGTCCTGTCTGCAGACACTCAGGTTCCACGCTGATGATGGTCCGCCTTATGTGTCCGTGGCTTAAAGGACCGAAACACGGCGCAGACGGGACCAGTGCGGTGTTGAGCACATACCCATTCCAAGCACGTTCTTGCAATCCCCCCATTCCAGTAGGGTACTTCGCGTAACGCGACTTGCTGCCCTCAGCACGCAGGATTACTTCCTCGCACTCTTTTCCTTTTGGTACTTCAACCATTGGTGCTGCACACGGCAACCCCATGTCCACTGTGCTCTGCGGAGTTTACTTCGCAGATTGCCACCGTAAAAAGAAGACAAGTCAGTGCTGCCTAGCGAGTCGCAGTCACAATCAGGGCGAGTGCCCTGAGTTTTTTAACTGATTGCTCAGACACGGTTGTAGGGGCCTTCTCCCCGTGACGGATTCGCCTGTGCTCTAGTAGCACGGGTGGTCCTGGCTGTGACGAGCTACGATCAGCCGCCTGACAAACCAGACTCACACCGCAGTCCTGTCTGCAGACACTCAGGTTCCACGCTGATGATGGTCCGCCTTATGTGTCCGTGGCTTAAAGGACCGAAACACGGCGCAGACGGGACCAGTGCGGTGTTGAGCACATACCCATTCCAAGCACGTTCTTGCAATCCCCCCCCCCACCTGAATCTGGTCTTTTTTAGAACACACCCAAAGAAAGGAGTTTCCCCGTCCGTCGTGCAAAATGACTGGAGACTCAGCCGAAAGGAGCCGAGCATCGCGAGAAGCACAGCAGCGGGGTGTCACCGAGTTCAAAGCAAGCTTCCACGAAGCAGAGTCCGATGACGATGCTCTCTATTCTCCATTGAAAGAGAAGCATGGTCAGTGGCGGTCTGTTGTCTCCCAGACGGATCAAAGGGCAGAAGTGAAGCGTGGTTGGCCGGTCATCGTGCCCTCGTGGACGATGAGAAGGCTTTCAGTTTCACCACCACGCGGCGCCAAAAAAGAGAATTCTATCCAAAAAAAAAAAAAAAAAAAAACAACAAGAAATCAAAAAAGAAACAGGTTGCTGTGCCCCAAGACACCATTGTCTGAGCGCTTTCGAGCGTTGGCAATCCAGGAACAAAACCAAGCTGCGGGCGCATAATCTGAAATTGGACGAAAAACCACTCCTGGAGATAGGGCGTGCACTGAGAAACGAAAGAACGTGATCAAAGGTTTATACTACAGCCTGTACCGCGTACCCACAACCTTCCCACAATGTGGTCAGAATGCCACGACACTTACCCACAATGCATTGTGGCTATTGTGGCCCCCCGGCACGTAGAAACTTACATCGCGCCTGTTCTTTTTGTACAAGCACCGGCTTTGTAGGAAATACTTGAGGAGGCTGCCAGTTGCGAGATCTCTAAGGTGTATGGACCATTAGTAGCGCGGATCCTGAGTGGCCTGCAGAAAGGACAGGACAGCCACAGAAGTTCGGTACGCCTCCCCTCTTCCTCACCCCAGTGGGTTTTTGTAGAGTTAAGATTCGCTTGGAATTCCGGGGGTTTTGCAAGAACGTGCTTGGAATGAATACGTGCTCAACAGCGCACTGGTCCTATCTGCATGGACCATTAGTAGCACGGATCCTGAGTGGCCTGCAGAAAGGACAGGACACCCACAGAAGTTCGGTACGCCTCCCCTCTTCCTCACCCCAGTGGGTTTTTGTAGAGTTAAAATTCGCTTGGAATTCCGGGGGTTTTGCAAGAACGTGCTTGGAATGAATACGTGCTCAACAGCGCACTGGTCCTATCTGCATGGACCATTAGTAGCACGGATCCTGAGTGGCCTGCAGAAAGGACAGGACACCCACAGAAGTTCGGTACGCCTCCCCTCTTCCTCATCCCAGTGGGTTTTTGTAGAGTTAAAATTCGCTTGGAATTCCGGGGGTTTTGCAAGAACGTGCTTGGAATGAATACGTGCTCAACAGCGCACTGGTCCTATCTGCATGGACCATTAGTAGCACGGATCCTGAGTGGCCTGCAGAAAGGACAGGACACCCACAGAAGTTCGGTACGCCTCCCCTCTTCCTCACCCCAGTGGGTTTTTGTAGAGTTAAAATTCGCTTGGAATTCCGGGGGTTTTGCAAGAACGTGCTTGGAATGAATACGTGCTCAACAGCGCACTGGTCCTATCTGCATGGACCATTAGTAGCACGGATCCTGAGTGGCCTGCAGAAAGGACAGGACACCCACAGAAGTTCGGTACGCCTCCCCTCTTCCTCACCCCAGTGGGTTTTTGTAGAGTTAAAATTCGCTTGGAATTCCGGGGGTTTTGCAAGAACGTGCTTGGAATGAATACGTGCTCAACAGCGCACTGGTCCTATCTGCACGGACCATTAGTAGCGCGGATCCTGAGTGGCCTGCAGAAAGGACAGGACAGCCACAGAAGTTCGGTACGCCTCCCCTCTTCCTCACCCCAATCCGTTTTCAGAGATTCTCAACAAAGTGCCAAATTCTGTACGGCTGACTTAAGGCGTTCAACTGACCGCTCATCAGATCCCACGGGGCACGGTGCCGGCTTATGTTGACAGCAGGACTGTGGCCGTGGAACACGCGAAGAACCAAAAATGGTACCCCCGAAAACCGAAGTACCGAAGTACGCAAGAACTTCGCAGGTGGCACAACCCAACTGGTCCCGTCTGCGCCGTGTTTCGGTCCTTTAAGCCACGGACACATAAGGCGGATCATCAGCGCGGAACCTGAGTGTCTGCAGACAGGACTGCGGTGTGAGTCTGGTTTGTCAGGCGGCTGTTCGTAGCTCGTCACAGCCAGGACCACCCGTTCAAAAGGCACAGGGGGGAGGGGTCTATATGGATCTTGTTCTGGGGAAGGCAATAGGAGAGGGGAAAAATGGTTTGTCTACTGACGAGCTTGCTCGGACGTGCAAGATTGCCGAAAAGGGAATGCCAGGTCTGGGCTCAGATTGAAGGTGTTGTGGTGAGTGCGCTGCATGCGTTTTTTGTCGTTCCCTCCCGTTCGTTATTCTCTACTCGCGCAGCTGTGCGTGCTTTTTCACTCTCACTTACTCAAATTCGATGTTCAATTCAAGGGTTTGCCCTTCCTAGCTTAAGAGACTCACGGGGATGAGTAACAGGACAGAGTTAACGGTCCTGCTTTCAGCGGTCCTCAATTGCAGGAGCCCGACGCTCCTGTTCGACGGCGGCTTTATTTCCCTTCTCTGGGATGACTGCCGTGACGTACCTAGCTTCTTCGTATCACATGCGGAGAGAGAGAGAGAGTGTGTGTGTGTGTGTTAGAGTTCATGTATAGGTAACCCCTGTTGCGGAGTATGGCCCAGGCCGTACGCTTCCTCACGTCACAGCTGACGCTCCTTCTTGCTGCCCGTAATGACCACGCGCTGTCCGAAAACTGTAATATGTGTGTGTAATCCCTGCGCGGTGCAAGCCAATCCAGCAGAAGAACCGAACCCGCATCGAACAACCCAGTTTCCCACACGTCCGTGCGAATCAATCAAGCACAATATGTTATTCGACACATATTTCGATAGTTTCGATGAAACAATTTTTCGATAGATGCCTTCTCTGGCTACCGGCTGCCAGACCGACGGCTGATGCCTTGTTTTTCCATGAACAATAAGACGAAGATGTTCCATTTTCTGGTATTTCCGACGACGCTTGCGTTCGACCAGGCCACCCACGGGGTGATTGATTTCCATCCAGGTAGGCTCTCTCTACCGTTCGGGAGTTTGCTTGGGTTTGGAAATGATAAGCTTTTCATTTTCATCTATGTGGACGCTTGTCCGAACCAGCTCAAATTTTGCGCGCGCAGTAGTAGTAGTAGCTTGAACTTGTTATGCAGCAACAATCTGTGTCGATAGACTGCACGAGTCGAGATCTCGGCCGCGGAAACAACCTGCGAGGGAGAAAAGGAAGTGCGCCGAATCATAAAAATCTGATTTCTATCTCATACATATGGTACGATGCCAAAAGGGGGGGGGGGGGGTTTGGGCGGAAAAATCCCCGCATAGTTCACCAGGGTCTGACGGGTACTGAGGCCCCATACCCTTCCTAAAACATCATTCTGCGTTCAAATACGCCCTCAGAAGCCTCCGGAGAGCCTTCTATGATGTCCCAAATGCGATTTTGTGGGTTTTTAGGGGGTCCCCCCGTCTGCTGGCCGTAAACCGCCATAGTAGAAACATATGCAACCTGAAGCTGGGTCGCTTCTCTGTGCAAGATCCCAGCCCAAACACACGTTTTCGGCGTTCTCTAGCACTCTCCAGGCGCATTCGACCCTCGGGCTTCGTGGTTTCTTTCACTCACAGGTGTTCCGGGACGTGCAAAGATAAGGAGAATGGCCCCCTGCATTGGGGACAGACCGAACTACGCCCTGCCTGTCTATACAGGCTTTGGGGTCAAATTGCACCGGCTTTGGCGCCACATCCACCGTTTCGGGCTTCGGTTGTGCTGCTTTGGGGTCCATTAAGAACTCTGGTCTGATTTGCGGGACGCTTTCCTCGGTTTTGGCGCCCACTTTCACTGTTCTAAGGCCTGTTTAGGCTTCTACCTGCATCATGTTATGCTACTCTGGTGATTCTGCAAGGCTTGGTGAACGAAGTAGGACAAGCGTTAAGTAACAGGCGATCATCAGCCGTTCTCAAACGTCGTCGAAGCGGTTGACTACGACGCGTTCACTTCATGATTTTGAAGCAGGCTTCACCGCTTTCAGGGCAGGCTTTCAGAGCTTTCCTGGCAATGTCTTCCCTTCTGGCACCTTTCTCACCCATGGCTGCAAAGTGCTTCTCGCTGGATGACTTTGCAGAGGCGGCACATGACCCGAGGGATGTGTGGCAAGCTCCTGTGCAGTGAGCTTGGTCAGACAAACTGTGTGGCGCACACACCCGCCATGGTCGGCAGTATCACCTGGGACAGTTTGAGTTCTGTTCCGAGACCCGCTCACGGTGAAGTGGCGCCTACTGGGTCGCTTCCTCTCCTGCTTCGGCGCAAAGTCTTCACCACTGGATGCACTTTGAACGGTGAAAGTGGGCACCAAAACCGAGCAAAGCGTCCCGCAAATCAGACCAGAGTTCTTAGTGGATCCCAAAGCAGCACGAACGAGACCAAAACGGTGCACATGGCGCCAAGGCGGCGCAATTTGACCCCAAAGCCTGTATAGACAGGCAGGGCGTGGTACGGTCTGTAGGGTCCATTCGCCTTGTTTTTGCACACCCCGGAACACCTGTAAGCGAGATAATTTATGAAGTCCGAGGGTCGAATGCACCTGGAGAATGATAGAGAACGCCGAAAACGTGTGTTTAGGCCGAGATTTTGCTCCGAGGAGCGACCCAGCATCAGGTTGCATATGTGTCTTCTATGGCGGTTTACGGCCAGCAGACGGGGGGACCCCCTAAAAACCCACAAAATCGCATTTGGGACATCATAGAAGGCTCTCCGGAGGCTTCTGAGGGCGTATTTGAACGCAGAATGATGTTTTAGGAAGGGTATGGGGCCTCAGTACCCGTCAGACCCTGGTGAACTATGCGGGGATTTTTCCGCCCAAACCCCCCCCCCCCTTTTCCCCCCCCCCTTTCCCCCCCCCTTTTTCCCGTGGCATCGACTCAATACTATTTATATTACCCCCCCCCCCGTGCATAAGATGGATGAAAAACTCGGGTTTTGGCAGTATCCATCTTAATCAAGGGGGGTATCCATCTTAAACACGGGGGCACTGTAGACTACAGTGTAGTCACTTTACACAGGGTACCTCACCCCCGTGTTTAAGATGGATTGGCATTCTCGCCCGTTGTCCATCTTAATCAAGGGGGTTTGGCTATCCATCTTATGCACGGGGGGGGCTAGGTACCTCTATATTTCTTCCCTTCCATTCGACGTCGACGCACTACGTCGAGTATTTTCAGGTCAAGTGGCGAGCTCTGTGCGCCTGCTGTCTCCGGCTGCTTCGGAAGTTCGACACTTTACTACTACTACTACTACTGGAAGGCACAGTCACTGCCTCGTCGCATTCGCCCGCAGCTAAAGAAAAAAAAAAACAAAAACGCAAAAAAAATGTTGAAACGAAGACGTCTTTCTTTTCTGCAGGAAAGCACTGAACAGGAAAACCTTTTTTTTTTTTTTTTTTTGGGCAAAACCCCCCCGTTTCAACAACTTTTTCTTTTTTTGATATATTTGTGTTCTCATTCGGTCTCTTTTCCGTCCACTGCTTTTCTTGCCAAAAGAAACCGCAAAAAAAACAAAAGTAACGTTACAAAAGGAAAAAAATGAAACAGAAAGTTCCGACCCGATGAGTATACACTAGAAAACGGGGTACGGTGGCGAAACTCCCCTGGCTTTTGAACGCCGAAGACAACTACACGGTGCACTAGTCATTTGGAAAACAGTGTCATGACTAGTCATATTACTACTGAAAAGTGCTTACTACTGATTTGACGTGTCCAGTCATATTACTACTGAAGAGTGTTTACAACTGCAGTAGTAAGAATGAACTCAGTAGTAAGAATGAACTGCAGTAGTCATTTCTTACTACTGACAGTAGTCATGTGACCAGTAAGATTTATGACTAGTAAGATCAGTAGTAAGTGACTAGTAAATGGCATGCATATAGTGCATCGTGTACTTGCACACACACACACACACACCCCCACACACGATCCCAAGCACCCCCCCTAGGTCTATGTTGGCAAGTAAACGCGTTTCCATCCGTTTTTTTCCAAAACATGGAAACGGAAACGGAAACGGAAACGGAAACGGCTCCTTGGTTTTGCAGGCTACCCACAAACCACGCTAACACCACCAGGGAATACTACACGGTGAGGTCCAGCCCCAGAAGTTGGAGCTAAAGAGGGTGCCCGAGTCACACCCGAAAAGCCCGTGTGTCACCCGCTTTTTTACATAAGCGCCAGCTTGAAAGGAAATGCTCGACGATGCTGCCCGACAAAGAACAGAAGGGATCCCAAGTGCTGTAACTACCGAACCACGTGTTGAACGGACGTGAGGTCATGCGGGTCTACCCCTACACGACAAATCACACAAACACAACAGGTCAAAAAATCCTGAGTGAGAAAACAACACACGGTGGTGTAAGCGAAGAACAAATCAGATTGTGTTTGTATTGTATTTGCCCCTTACCTCTATATTTCCCCCCTTCCATTCGGAGTCGAAGCAGCTACGTCGAGTATTTTTAACTCCAGCTTTCAACTCCAGCTTCTGAGGCTGCTCACATCCCCGACAGGGTGTGTCAACTTGCAGCCAAAACCGAAAAAGACTGTCGCGCATACGAACCTTGTCGAGAGAAACTTTACGGGGAGGTCTCCAGGCCCAATTCTCTGAGTGCTTGGTTGCCACCACTACGAAGGACCGCGCAGCTCGGGACTACTTCGGAGACAGCACCGTTTGCACAGATAAATTTGTTTTGCTGGCTCGTTGGGAAATACCCCTAAAAAAATTTCCCCCCGCCCATCCGAGGTGTGGTACACACCTGCAATCTGCAGCAGCCGTTTCCCAAATAAGGAAACGCCGTTTCCTTGAAAGTATGGAAACGGAAACGGAAACGGGAAACGTTTCCGTTTACTTGCCATCATAGCCCCTAGGTGGCACACTGCGCCAGCTTTCCATTATATGGCCCCTCCGGCCCATGGGACGTCTTTCTCCGCCGCTGCTGTTTCGGCTCTTCTTCATTCAGACTCAACGCGTGCCATCCACCC